>MU225820.1:2125651-2163601 GCA_018584345.1 Thuja plicata | reverse complement strand
TATTGAATTCTTTTCAATAAAGCTTTCTGTTTTTAACTGGCTTTTCTAGTTGTTTTATTTCAAAATAGGAAAGTTTCTATTCTGATCCTCTCAGAGTCTATAAAAGAACTCTCATTCTTCATTCAAATCCCCTGAAAACTTTACTCAAAAATTGCATTGTTAGAATACTGAATTGTTGTCTCATTTTCTTAATATCATATAGAGTAATTGCATATTGCAAATAGATAGCTTTCAATTTCTAGATTAATGGCATTTAGTATTCATGTTTAGGTGATCTCTCATATTTCAATTCCTAGCATAATCTTGCATTGCATTGCATTTATCATGTCAAATCCTTCATTCTTAGATTGGTCCATGGTTTTGAGACTCTCGTCCTGAGAGCAATTTCAAAAACCCCATCTAGATAGAAGGCAACAGGTCGAATCACACAGGCAGGCAGGATGAATAACTCATATTCAGTCTTGTTTTTACCTGGTGGAGAAGGACTATGTTGAAGTGTGTGGTTGATTGAGAAGGCCAAAATTAACACATACAGCCTCTGTTCCACTCGGTTATTGTTGTCTCTCGGTGTTCGGTGTAGTCTGTGTATCTCAGTTATACTGTTGTTCGGTTATGTTGTGTAGCTCGGTGTTGTCTACCGCTCGGTATAGTCTTTCAGCTCGGGTATCACTGTACTCGGTTAACTCTTGGTGTGATCAGTGCTCTTAGTTAACTCTGCACTTCGGTGAATGTACCAACTGTCCTGTTGTGACTCTGTTACGATTGTCCATGTTGAGTGCTTGAATACTAATGACAAATTCAATGCTTAATTGGAGTAACAGTTTATTCCATTTCAAGATAAATCTTCGATGGGAAACCTGCATACAATGTTAGTATTTTCAAAGAGTCCTCCACATGAAATGTTGTAAAAGATAAAGAGATTAGTAACATGAAATCCAACAAAATTTAGAGCTTTATGTCCTAGGTCAGAGATGTCAATCTTAGAACGGAGATGGTGATCTGCATAGATGACGATTTGTGCAGATGACAGACAATAGAAAAATTCAAAACTAGACTGACATGTGTCACCAATTACTTGCATGCAATCCGAGGAGCAGAGATGACACTTTACATTCGTAGACAATGATCTGTAAACATAAAAATTTAGCTAACTATGGAAATAAAAATTCAAATTTTTAGCAGTATTTAATTTCATAAAACTGTACTACTGTCAGAAAATCAAATGCTAATATGCCAGAATACCACAAAAAGTAGTTTAAAACATTAAATATTCAAACTTTTGTGAATATGATGAAGATTTTAGTCTCAAATCAGAGACGTCAATCTGTGCAGACATCGATCTGTGCAGATGGCAAAACCAAAGCAAAGACAGATCTGTGTAGTCATAGACGACATTCTGAGACCTAGGCGTGTGAATGACAGATTTTCAAAAGTTTGACAGAGAGTTTAAGGACGTGGGTCCCACCGGGTGTGCCAAAATGTATATGACGAAAACCTACCTGTGTGTAACAAGCTCAAACATGCAAATGTTAGTTGTAAATCAATCTAATCTAAACATGTTCATAAAAATTGTAACTACACAATGGCTTCTAACATAACCTCCGATGAGCCAAACAAGTGCACCAAAGCCTTGTTAATTTTCTCTTAGAGAGGAATGTGGGTGTGCTCTCCCAACACAAAATACTAATCCCACTATTGTTTGCTTGTTTGAGGTGGTCGATCCTACAATGCAAACTAATGGATCGATGAAGAACTCAAGAACAAGTATGAAGAACTTGTCTCAAGTTTTCACCATTGGTGCAAATAGAAATTCAAACTATTAAACTAAGATGAAATGAAAGATTTAACTAAGATTCATTCACCATTAATCTAGCAGGCAATTTCTAGATTCAACAATGAACTAAGATTGAAAAGAATGAAAATAAACTATGAAATCATAGAACAATACTAACATGATAACAATGCATAAAATGAGAGATGTTTTTGATGCAGGAGCATCTTGGGCTCTTGGTAATCTTGTATCAACCATAAATATGTTTGCTTTGGTTCAGTAGCTTGTTGGAGAATGCTCGGTAAAGTACGCGGTATCTGCTTTGCTTGGTCGGTTGAAGGTTTGTAGTTTCACCGCTCGGGCTCGGTTACTTGTTTTGGTTGGCTTCACTGACAAGGTCTCGGTGGTTGTTCGTGGCTGCTCGGTGGTTTTCACCGACCGTTCTCTAAACTCAATAGTCTTTCTCACCGATTTGGTTTTTGGATGTTGGATCTTCTGGCCGACGTGTGTATTTAATTTCTATAGCATAATTAATGTTGGGGTCTCTCATTGGGATGTGTATGGACCTAAATCTAGGTCTTTATTGTTTCCTACGTTGGATCTTTAGGATCTTTGGTGTCGACCTCTTTGGTGGACTCTTGTATATATTAGTTTTATGTTCTTAGATTTAGGAGGTAGCAGTTGAGAGTAGCGAAGAGTTAGAAGATTTGGATTGTAGGTTTGTGACCTCGCATGTATGAAGATTATTCTGTAAAGATCTAAATGTATATGGCCGCAACCGAGAAGGCCTTACAGCCTGGCATGTATGATGTTTGATGAAATAATAATAAGCTCTACTTTATTTCTCTCCCTTTCTGTGTATGTTGCTTTCGAGTTGTTCTGCAAGTTGGTTTGGATAGCTGGGAGTGCCTTAGGCCCTGGTCATCCTTACCCTTTTTTATCAGTTTTGCAAGGAGTGAGGCCTCCTATTTATAGATTTTTGGAGGGAAGGGAAGAGCTTAGATTAGGTGGCACCTATACAAGGGAAAAAGGACATGTCATGCAAAAATTCAACTTGGGGCATTTAAGGTTTGAGAGGCTCAAGCTTGCTCACACATGTGTGAGCAACCTTGGGGGAAGAAGTGGGGGACAAGGTTGTAAGGGAATTTAAGGAAGTTGGGTGGCTTCCTTGGGATGAGTTGCTCACACATGTGTGAGCAACTCATTAGCACTTAAAAAGTTAGGAATCACCTTTTAAGGCTAATTAAGCAGGATTAATTAGTGGGTAGGCTTATTAGGATGAGAGTGATGGGTGTAGACTAAGCTTTTTAGGTAGGTTTAGGATTAATCCAAATTAGATTTAGATTAATCATAGCTTAAAAGAATATTAGAATGTGGGGAAACAAATAAATTAAAATTTATTTAAAGGGGGGTTTGTGGAGAATCATATATTAAATGTAAATTTAATATATTAGGGAAGGGTATTTAAATTAACTTTAGATGCCATAGAATAATGAATTAATTTAATTAAATCAATAGGTGAATATAAAAAATAGTTAATTAACTATAATGTTAAGGGAATATTAATTAAATTAATATAAGTGTGCAAGGACGATTTTAGACATCTACACAAAAAATTCAATGTCAACTTAAGAATGCATGCAATCAATGTAAGTTTAGCAAATAAGAGTGGTGGGCTGAAACCCCCGTCGCATGCAGAGAAGGAATGTCCGTGGAAGGCATTCGCGGGAACGGAGTGGGAGAAGAAACTTTGAGAATGCAAAAATAGGAAGGATAAAAGTTGGTTTATAGGGCTCTTGGGTGGGTAGGTTATGGCCCAAATTTAGTCTCTTACATGGCACACAATGAGCATCGAACGTGTTTAAGTGTTTAGGTATAGGGTGTCGGTAGATTTCATTGGGTCCTTCGTGGGGTCTAAAAACATGCACCCTTGATTACATGCATTAAAATTATATTATTTTGAGTTAGATTAATGCATATTGTGTACACTTTACTATCTCAAAACAGTCTAATTTGAAGGCATGTAAGTAAAATGCATACAATGACCACTAGCTTGATTTATGAAAACATGAGATAACTAAGTGAAAACAGTGAAATGTGACAATATGAAGTTTCAATTCATCTAACTAAACATAGTGTGAACACCTTACTAACTCAAAATAATATAATTTGAAGTCGTGTAAGTAACGCATACAGTGAAAACATGAAATAACTTGATTGATGAAAATATGATATAACTTACTGAAAACAATGTAATGTGAGAACATGAATTTTAATGCAATTAGAATAATGCATACTATGAACACCTTACCAACTCAAAACAATATAATTTGAATGCATGTAAGTAACACATACACTGAACCCTAGCTTGATATTTGAAAACATGAAATAATTATCTGAAAAGAGTGTAATGTGAGAACCTGGAATTTGAATGTCTCTAACTAATGCATATTGTGAACAACTTACTAACTCAAAACAATATAATTTGAATGTATCTAAATAATGCATACAGTAAACACTAGCTTCATATATGAAAACATGAATTAACTAACTGAAAATAATGTTATGTGAGAACACGTAATTTGAATGTCTGTAAGTAATATACATTGTGAATACCTTACTAACTCAAAACATTATAATTGAATGCATCTAAGTAATGAATATAGTTAAAACATAGATATGAACATACAGTGAACAGACACATGAAAAAAACATGAAATAAATGGTATCTCAGGGTACCAACCTAAACAAGAGCAGAATCTTCCAAAAGAGCTTTGGATTCTATGGAGAATAATGAACCCAACACAGACATAAGAGAATAATCAGCATAAACATGGGGTATTTAAAGTGAAAATGACGAAGGAAATTGCCTTTTATAGGAATTTGTTCATTAATTTGTAGTTGGTAAATTCAAATTTGAAAATAAAGTGGGAAAGATTCGGTCATTTCATTAATTTTGTAATTCATACAATGGCTTCATAAATTATTATTTTTTCAATTTTTCATTGTTTATTTGCTTTATTGGTGAGTCTTACACCATTAGATGTCTATGCAGGTACAAATTGCAATTTGAGTAATTGCCTGAGGATGTCAAAGGATTTGTTGGTGAATGCAGATAAGAGCATTGCAAGTTCAATTTTATTTGTATTAAAACATATTATGCTCCAATAGTTGTGCATGTTTGTAGTTGATTGAACATATTATGCACCAATAGTTGTGCATGTTACTACATAAATACAATATGTATAGTGCATAAATAGAATATTTCTTTTTCTTGGAGCAATCCATTGTATTTTTAATTGTAAATAATGAAGTTTTTTATTAACAATGTTACTTTTTTGGTGCAAGTTGATGTGTATTACAAACATAAATGTATCAATAGTCGTGCACTTGTAGTGTTTATTTATTAGTGACATGGTTAACGATAATTGGGTAGGTAAGTAATTTCTTTTGGCACTTATTTTTTGTAGGTAATGGCTATCAATATTTTTTTATTTTTTTATTTTTATTTTTGGGGGTGGTCAACATGACAAAAAGATCACGCTTATTGGACCCCTTAACGGTTATTGGTACCCTTCCCCTATCGTGTGCTTATACAAAGATCATATTCCTACGCATTCAACTCTTTTATATTTTCACTTGGAAAACCCTAGCCACCGTATCCTACTTACACTTCAGCTCACAGTCATGGCTAGCCCCACTCTAATTGATGTTGCAACTAAGCCATGACTAGAATACAAGATATTTCCTTACAAGCAATGGAGACATGCCCGGACAGTGCATTCTCAAGGATCGCACCTGAAGTCATTACACAGAGGATGTAAAGAAATATACCCATGCCTCCCCCCAATGAGGGACATAGATCACACTACATTTGAAGGGCTTTGACAACAATTGTTGCTAAAGGGAACTAACCAATATGCCCCCAAGTATGCCCAAATGAAGAGAATAAAATAAAATGTCTTGAAGGATTTCCTGGACTTCATCAACAAAAAGGAGTGGATCTGGTTGTTGTTGAGTAAGTTGCATGACTAATATTTGTACTTGGATAAACCCTACCAAATTACAAAGGAGGTCATCCAAGTTGTCACCGGGCTATTGGTGATAAGGTCATCTTTAATGCAACCATTTGACTATTGTAGCAAGCTACTTGACAAACGCTATCAATATAATATGAAAGCTTTGAATAATACATATAACACCTACATGATACAATAGGATAATAATAAAAGTGTAATCGAATGTATTTCAAAAATTTAGTATCCAATTGCAAGTAAACATGCAAACGAATCAATGAAGTATAAATATTGCATTGATTTTCAAGGTTGCAATTAAATTCAAGTCACTTTTTGCACACTACATCTATGTCTTGATAAACCATTGTAGTCCTAATTAAATGTCTTAGGATCCTAAGATGCTTCACCTGGACAAAGCAATCAAACTATCAATCTTCTTCCTAATTTTCCTCTTCCCAAAGCCCCATTGTTTCCCACATCAAAGCTACAAATTATTGATTTGTCAAAGGTTTCATCCAATGAGGTATGTGAACACATGCTTCATTTCTACTTATGCACAAGAAAGATTGAACTTGACATCTCTATATTTGATTTTTAGGTATTGAACAATATCAAAATCTAAACACATTACATCATATTGATAACCTACTAGGATCAACTAAAGATATAAATATTCTCTAAAAATTATCTAAAATATGGTCATTACCAATTCAAAGTTCAATCCAAGGTAGCTTTCAAGACTAAAATGGGTCTTTGAGACTCACTAGTGATGCATTTTAGGCTTGCAATGCTTAGAGTACCTTCATGTGATTGATGAATGATGTTTTCGGTGATTGTCTTGACTAATCTGTTATCATCTATTTAAATGGTATCTTTCTATTATCCAACACTTGGAAGGTAGATCTCTAACATGAAGAACATGTTCTTCACATGCTCCAGTGGAATCAATTGATGCAAACCTACCCAACTTTTTCTTTAATCATACATTAATCTCTAATCTTAAATTTGTCATTGATGCCCATAGGATTTAGTCGTAATATACAAAGTGAAGTCCCCAAATGGCTGACTTCTACCATCACAAAGTGAAGTTTTCTTATCTGGACGTCTACCATACATTTATCCTTGGCTATTCAAAAATTGTCTCCTCTTTTCACTAATCGCTAAAGATAAAGATCATGTTTCAATACATGAATCACATTCACATGCATTTACCACGATTGCATAAGAAAATGTGTTTTATATTTTTTCTTGTATTGCTCAATCGCTCACAACATTTCTTGATCAATTGGATAAGAAAATGTGTTTTATATTTTTTCTTGTATTGCTCAATTGCTCACAACATTTCAAGATCAAGATAGATGATGTATACCTTGCACTTGTTATTTTAAAGAAAAAAGCACCTAAAAGTGTTATCTACAACTTAACAAAAGAAAAAATCAACTTGTGTATTGATGTTCCAATTTGCATCCTCGTGTAAACCTACAACAAGAGAAATCTTGCAAAAACATGAGATAAAGCTTGTAAGAGAACCCTCTAGGATTTTAGAAGTCAGATATTTATATGATCTTAAAGGGATTCACTTCAAACTTTATATAAAAGAAGTTATAACTAATAAAGTAGAATGTCAATTTAAACCCCCTATCTACATGACTAATTTACACATAATTTACGATTGTAAAATAAAACAAACAAAAAATGCAATTATAAAAAGTAAAGAACATCTCTTTGCAAAAAAGCAAAGAACATAGCCATTAATTTGAAGAGTTTAATTGATCTTAAATTCACGAATTAAAGTTAAAAACGTGAGATATAAGAGCCAAAATAAACTCAATAAAATAAGATGAAGCATAGTATTAAAAAAAAATCATTTTCTAAGATAACATAACAAGCAATATAAGAGGCCTAATGCCTAATTGCACATTGTCATTGATTATGAAATGGTTACTTGAAAGGCTCGAATACCAAAATGGCAGAATTTTACCAATGAAAATTCCCCTCTTTTTGTTCGAATGAATAATAAGAAAAAAAATAACGAAATCAAGAAACAAATCTTAAATCTACTTCAGCCATTGCATGGTGAACATCTCTACAGTTGACTGTAATCTTATCGCTTACATTCTGCCTTTTTCTCACTTTCCTTCGATTCAAAACCTGTTTTCTTTGCATGGCGATTACTTACCTCTTTTTTCACTTTTAATCTATTTTTTCTTCTTTCATAAATGTTTTAGTGAAAATGATTTTCAAAATTATTTAAATGAAACATGACCTGAAAAGGTTTGTATATTTAATTTCATTGTTTCTCAGGCCGACCACCTTGCTACATCAATCCGAACAGACCAATGGCACACTTGTTAAGTAAAAAGCATCAAAATTATGTGCTCTTAGCTGGTGGAGCTAAGCTGAAAAAGCAAGCAAATTGCACAATAATTCACACTGGAACTTTCTTGAGATTTGTCATTCATTGGATTCCTTTTTATCCAATGATTCTGGGGAAGGAATCGTTGGACTTTTTGAATTTCTTAAGCAGTTCATCCTGCTTGGCTGCATCCCTCACATTCTTCTTTATTCTTCATTCTTCCTTTTATTGCAATCAGTCAGGAGGCTAATGGTGTGAACACGCAATCATCCAAATCATGGCAGATCTTATCAATTTCCTACGGCCTTCTAAATGCACTCTAGTTTAGGCAATTAATAGGTTCCTTTTATCATAAAATGAATGATCTATTTTGGATTTATAGCCATGCCTTTGGTAAGGTTGAACTTGGTTCTAAAGGATTGCACACCATTCTATGTTGTACCTTTTTGTAATTTGGTTATGTTATACTTCTATATATGATACACATTGTTTCTAAATGTTGTGCCATGATCTTCATGGAGGTGCTATTATCTTGGCCGCGCCATTGCACTGAGTTGTTTGAGCAACATGCCATTGCCAACTCTACTAGCATCCATAAGTCCTGTGTCTAATACTTATTCTCCATAGCAGGACCTGCAATGATCTGTGTATCTCCCTTCAACAAGAATTCCCTTGTCTAGCTACTGATACATGCTGCTTATCCTTTTCAGTGCTCTGCAACCACGGGATGTCATCCAGAAATAATTTCTAATAGAACAACTCCAAAATTATATACATCAATTTCTTCTGTCAATCCATGATGAGCGTAATATTGTGGATCTATATTTCCTATGCCACCTTTTTCTAGCATGGTTATGCGAGTAGCTCCATCCAAAAGACCAATTATGGACAAAACAAAATTTGCTACTTTTACAACCATCAACTAGTATATTTGAGCTCTTCACAATTATGTGAATAATGCCTGGGTTACAACCTGCATGTAAATACTCCAGATCTTGAGCAACATCCGGTGCAATCTTGACCTTTGTTTCCCAATAGAGGCACTTTCCATATGAATTTTGGCCATCAAGACACTGTCGAAGTTCTCCATTGGACATGATTTCATAAATTAGAATCATATTCTCCTCCTCAAGGTAGTAGCCAATGAATTTCTTATGGTGTAGGCATAACCACCTCAATATTAAAATATGTTAGACCCTGATACGACTTATCAAATAGTACTTCAATTGTTGTTTTCTTGTCTTGAAGCCAACCAACATAAACCGGTCCATATCCTCCTCTCCCAATCTAATTTGGAAATTACTGGCCATCTCTATCAACTCTTGGTAACTGTGTGAGTGGCATCCATCCAATTTCATAAGAGCTACCTGCGTAGGTGTTGCTTTTGCTGAGATGATGATTAATGAGTGGACTTCTTTGATTTTTCCCTTACGAATACCATTAGTGCACTGAAAACTGCAAGGACTACAACTATAGTTATGACCCCCTGTCCTCCCATCCCCCCAACAGCTACATCTTTCTTGCTATGTTTTTTGGTAAGAGGATTGTTGCAGCTGTTAATATTCAAGTTTTGTATTGGCTCCATCTCAGAAAGTAGCTGAGATACTTTGTGATGAAAACGGCCCAAACAGGCCGCTTGAAGCACATATGCATCCCTAATTAAGCCAATGTGATACTTAGGCATTGAATAACATTATCAAACAATGCAGAACAAATTCATGCCATTCAGCTGAAGTGTTCAAGATCACAATCTACTACTCCCAATCAAGTGAAGTGTGAGATTCAAATTTCAGACTACATTATGATAAGTGTTCTACCCTTTAGTCTAAGCTATCAAATACATTGAGATGCCATATTGTCAATAAAGAAATCATTATCCATATTGACACCTGCCTCTATACTTTACTTCATTCCCAAAAAAACTTGAATCTAGGCATATCAAGTGGACATGTTATTTAAAACAATTTCACTTGGTCATTAAATACAGAAGTCGGTCCATCGATACTATTGCAAGCTGCTTGATCCATTGTCCTAAAAATTGCTCTTTGAATGTTGACAGTTCACATCTTGAAATTCAATCTTGGGCTTCTATGTACGCTAATGATCCAAATTTTGAAAAAGCCTACAAACTCTACAGATTTCAACATCTTCCAATCTTGCAGTTACAGCCATAAGGATTTCCACATCAAGGAAGTGATGTGCAAGATTGACAAGTTGTGCATACCTTGTGGTTGCTGCACTTTTCTTCTAAAGGAGTCGCCCTACTCTCTAGGATGGCCATTTTGGCATGAAAAAGACATTTCACAATACAATGTTTCTTCTACTAGCCTCCAATGCAGTCAAGTGCCCCTCATTTCTTGAGGTATTATGCAATCTGTTGTGGCTCCAAACCCACTAAAAGTCAGTCTCGAGTGCTCCTCTATCCATTTTTACTTGTTCTTAGAATATCATGTCCTTGTACCTTGTGTGGTTTTCTGATGATTCGGAAAAATGACAATTGTGCTTTTGCGGCTGCCAATTGATTCGGAAAAATGACAAAGTTCACTCCTTACAAGACCAGTTACATAAGCAACTTAGCCTAGTTATTTTTTGACTCTATTTGGTGATCCCTTGGTCTATAATAGCATTATTTCTGATTGGGACTCTCATTTTAAGTGTTGAATGTGGAAGGTTTTGGGAGTTTCTCTTTAACTTTTCCCAACAAACAAGGATTGGAGATGACACAAACAAGGGTTTGCCGAGCCCATTTGTATATTAAAGTTAGTACCTTAATGAAAGTCATCTAAAGATATTCCTGTTTAATGAATGGATGACTTTGTAAGCTTTTACACATGCGTACTAAAGGATTGCCAGAACATCATATTTACCCTAATCATCTCTTGGACACATTACTTCGTTGGATCTTTGCAAAGTTATACATACATTAAAATGTCTAAATTTCATGTATAATCTACCAAAAATAAGTCTTTGTTTGACATAAAGTAATGACACAAGTACAAGATAAGCAGACAGCAAAGTCCTAAGATACCTCAATCACCCAAACCAGCACAAATAAATCTTTATTTAAGCTAACATAGTGATGTGGGTACACGAGCAGTCAGCAGAATCTTAAATACCTCAATCAGTCAAACTGGGCCTATTAAGGCAATAGAAATCCATTTCCCCTAGCCCTTCTGACACTGTTAAGCAAATTGTTCCATCAATATATGTTATCCTATGGCATACCAAATGGAATAATATTATAATACCTATAAATTTTAGATTTCATGAAGTTTAACTGGAACAATTCTACAATCTCATAGTCAACATGGATTGACTCTTTTATCTCTATCTAAATACATTACTAATGAATAATCAGCGGGTAACATGAAGCATTTAAGAGATCACCATCCTGGAATATTTTTATCAGAGTGATTCATTGATAAACTTAATACCAAGCTGTACATTATTTTGATGGCAATAATAATTTCTAGAATTATTG
The DNA here is from genome assembly GCA_018584345.1 of Thuja plicata. Taxonomy (NCBI): domain Eukaryota; kingdom Viridiplantae; phylum Streptophyta; class Pinopsida; order Cupressales; family Cupressaceae; genus Thuja; species Thuja plicata. Next base: position 2,151,977 of record MU225820.1, on the reverse strand, counting down.
GACCGCAAGCATTGATTCACATGGTATACATGCCTGAATAGTTTGAAAATTCAACATAAAGTACATAAGAGGCAAACATTTAACAATGAACGAACACTTAATAATCTGCATTAAATAAATTTCCAGCATAAGTCACAAAGCAAAATCAAAGCCACCAAGCCTTGAATGAATATAACTTTCACAAAGTATGCATGAATGCACCCAGATGCATGCATCCCTCCGCATAGTTCTATACAACAATCCCCACTTACATATCTTGCCTTCGAAAGGGTCATTACTAGCCTGTTTGAATAAAACTCAGAACCCGTCTAAATCATTATTTAGAAAAACCTTCATCTGTTCCTCAACTTTCTAGAATAAATCTTTCAGAATATTCTTCCAAAGAATACCATAATGTATATAGTACATAAAGAAATACTCGTGTACATAAGAATCATTGGAGGCAATTTAAACTCCATTAATTCCTATTGTCGAATAGCAAACTAAGAGATGCAAATGATGGAATTACATTCAATCAGCTAATGAGATTAATCCATGTCCATGTCAGCTAGACCACCCTGTCTATGCTTTAGAGAACTGGAGTTTGTGAGACCACTGGCAGAAGAGCTCCCTTGTGATGAAGACTCAGATGCCAAATCTTGCAAAGGTACATCCTTGAAACTGCCATTTTGCCGAGCAGCTGAGCCAAAATTACCATTACCGGATGTTCCAACCTTGCTCCCCTCATCAGCAAGCCGCTTTAGAAGGCCCATGACAGTTGGAAGAAACTTGGTTGATAATTGCAGGATGCCAGAAACCTGCAGCATTTTAAATGATGAAACACGTGCAAACTTACTAGATCAAAATCGATTAGACAAAATCAAAACATGATGACTATAATAGGAATATATTATATTTGTCATAACCTCCCTGTTAAATTGGCAAATCAATCATAGGCCAAACATCCTTTGATTGAAAAGAGAAGGCGAAACTTACAACACCATGCTGAAATATGCCTGGAATGTCAAGCTGTACCCATAGGGCTTTAACCAACAGGAAAATCACAAACAGAACACCAAGATAGAGTGGATTCCTGTCAACAGAATGTGATGAGGATGATATCAACACAGCATACACATGCAGATGAGAATAACATAATCATCATCCTGAGTATATATTTCTTCCAGTGAAATGCCTGATTATTACCTCAGAAGAGTCATGAACTCATTGAATCCAAGAACTACCATAGCAACTATTGCCCAAGGTGGTGGCAAAAATGCAGAACTGCGCCTGCTAGCTTCCTGAGTAACTCCAAAATTTGCTTATATCATTAATATGTGCAAAAGATGCGTATTGATGTTTTAAGAAAAAACTAGATCATTATCTAAGGAATTTACTAGAAAACAACCAACTTCTGGAATCTCACAACATTGATAACAATTCTTAAAAACCAACAGTTCTTTGAGAAAAAACCAGAAATGTAAGATAATAAATCACTAATAAAATAGATGAAAGACCTCCCCGAAGATGTCTCCATAAAACTTGAGGTAGAATACCATTTAGACAGTATTCCTAAAGATAGTAGCATGGCATGAGATTATGTTTCAAATCAGACTTTATGCAACAAAAATATAATATGCAGCGCCAAATCATTGTGGCAACATAAAAGGTTACAAACACTGAAAGGGATCCCGAAATGCTGATCAGATAAAAATGGAGAGTAAAGCGCACGATGATGACAATCAGGACAATTTAAGAAACCCAACTCTACTTTGCAATGACGCCTAACATGTAAAAGTAAGATTAATCTCATACAAATCAAGCACAATAACTCAGATCACTTTAAGAACTCCATCGCGTTTGAGACAGAAAAATTATGAAATCATAAGCAACCATAGTTACCAGGTTCAAAAAAATTGATTTGTTCTGGAGGTTTTAAAATTGAAATCAGAAATTTTTGAAAGAAATCAGTAAAATTTACATAGTAATTGAAAAGACTGGACAAAATTGGACAAATCCAATGGGTCCAAAAAATACAGATCCAATAAAGGCAACATCACTCAAACATGAACATCCAGTAACGAAGCTCACAAATTGTGACCAAAAAGGGATATACTAGAAATGCAGCATGCATGTATCATGATAAGAAACATTTGGACTATAAAAAGAATTTGACGAAGAGATCCCCAGAATACAGAAAAGAGCACATTGTGTAGATTCAATAAGACAAAAAAAAATCCATAAAGTGTCTGTTCACTATAACATAATTAGCCTTTAAAAGAGTGGGATACTTAACTGCCAACCTTTCGAAAAGATATCTCAAATAAAGTAGACTTGAAGGCAGTAACATAGTGTGAAGAATTACTATATAATAAACTGATTCTTTTACTAAAAAAGTAATTAGCCTTTAAAGGTTCAGAGTAATAAACTGACAACCTTTTGGAAAAACATCTCAAATAAAGCAGACTTGAAGGCAGTACAGGTGTGATAGAAACTCACCTGAGCAATAATAGCCTGACCCACTGTGTATTCTGTCTCTGTCTTAAATTGTCTCCATAGAGACTTACATTGTACTGGTGTAATTAATGTGTCAGAAGGAGAAACCTGTAAGCAGAGAAAACACAAGTATTTTACACCTGTTTACATAGATTAAAAGAGGAAGGGGAGCAAATAGTCAAAAAATTAAACCACGTGACATAAATTCGGCCTAACCTCATCCCAAGAGCTTGAAGCGAGAGGGGTCAATGTACTAGAAATGCTTCTCTCCTGGATAGCACTAAATTTATCACTGGCATCTAGTAGAGCGGATGATAGAACATGTTCAATTTTATCTGTTTTCTCCTCCAGACGCAAGGCAGCCATAACAGAAAGAAGCTTCAGAGACTGCAAGCACAAACAAAATAATTCTTATGATAATGATCATTACAAAACATAGATAATACTTCTTATAAACATTAAACAAACAATCACAGAAAATAGCAATACCCTGGATCGAGCATCCTTTGTAATAGCTCGGATGTCTTCTTTGCCAGTCCATACCCTTGGCATTGATTCAGAATCTTGACTAAACACATTTGAAAACCTGTAAAGCATTGAGGAAGTAACTGATTACTCCATTCAACTTAAATTATGATGATCAATGGTCCCTAAGGAGAAGTTGATATGGAAGGTGATGTACCTCTCCTTCATACGAATCAGCACTTGCCCAGCTTCCTCCCTGGCCTTCTTATCAACCACACTCCTTGCATAATTTCTCAAATTGAAAATCATCTTACTAGCAGTCTTCTCATCCATTTCAAATCCGCTTATGGCAGATGAAAAATCTGTTATTGCTGCCTCCGTTTCACGGCTGAGGAGCTTTCTGATGGATGGCCAAGTTTCTGTGGAAGCAGCATCAAGAAGAGATGCCACTGGCTCAGCAAGGTTTTCACTAAGGTGCTTCTGTAACACCAAGAATAAACAATAAGTTGTACTCTACACACAATTAGATTCATTTTTTTGTTAAGGTTGCTCTTGTTTAACAATGAACTAAGAGCCCAACATTATGGGGTGTATCTAAGCTCTCACAACTTCTGAAAAAATAGTAATTCCACCTCAAAGTTTGATGTTATTTCTGACAGCTTTGCATCACGCACAGAAGCTGCATGTGTGTCAATATCTCGACGTAGTTTTTCCCTGGTTTTAGAGGAGTCCCATGATGCTTGAGAAACAGTTGCATCTGAAATTTACAAATAAGTGTAAACAAAAAAAAAAATGCAGTACTGCTTTAAGAAATCAACAATGATATAACATCAAATGCATTTATAAAGTAACCTCATTTCGCCACCATATTGGCAGGCCTTGCTACTGGATTGAAGAATGTTCACAATAGCATTAATGATATAATTTGGAAAAGTACAGAAGGGAAAATGACAATTGAGACACATGGCAAATCCAAGAGATTTCTTGGTTTTTACACATCTAAATTTACCCCACAATGTATAGAGGTGGGATAAATCCTTTTAGAGGCATCTTCAAGTCTCCATGATGAATGGATAATTTATTGCATGTAAAGCTTAGTACATCTATGTGAAAAGAGAATCAACTCAGAAGCTTCCAAATTAACGTACCTACGCATCCTTGATCAAATTCTGCCAAGGAAGCATTTGTACAATTTCGAACTACCACTTGGAAACCTTCCCCTTCCTTAAGAGCCTGCTCAAGCTCATCCTTGAACATATTTAAAGCTTTGGAGCGGAGATGTCCAAGCATGGCTTGATAAGCAGGAAATACAAGCTACAAAGGAAAAAAATTTTGTGATAGTTAATTCAAGTGAAGAGAGATAAAACTGAATAGAGACGGTTCTATATGACACCCAAAAACAATAACAACATTTTCTCTCAATGAAGACAATTCTAATCGTAATTCCCCCACACAAGGGAGTCTCAAAATTAATTCTTCCCCTTATGATTACAATAAACCAGAAAAGAGATTATCACAACTCACATCCAATGATTTAGACATTAAAAATTGGCGCTTTGCTGTTCTTACACTCTCTTCAAAATAAGCAGCCTCCATATCATATCTGCAAATACAGCACCATCGATGAAAAAAAATCTTATCATTTTTCACAGAATCAACAGCATTTTTATTTTCTTCTTATTGGCTGCCGTAACTGCTCAAGTAGATAGTCACTCAATTTAATAGAGTTTCACTGTCAGACAGTTACCCAGCATCCAAAAAGTTTATAACTTCAGTACTGATTTATAGTTTCCTCAGCTTTTGCAGCAGTGGTATCAGTCAGAATTTGACATCGAGTTGCATTATGAAATGAAAAAGATTTTAATGGTATAGTCGCAAACCAAAATTAAGGTCAGTAGAACATATGATAAAGCTGTAGATTTTTTTAAGATTGGCAAACACAGACAGCATTTACACATATCATAAACCATGAGGCCAGATACAATTTATATATTTGCCAAAGCTCCAATAAAAGCTTAAGAAATGCAATAAATTTACTTAGCAACATTTCAATTTTCAAACTTGAAGTTTATTCACATTTTATGCTATTATAACTGCAAACTACTTTGGTGTACCGTATAACCTTATTTCATTCAAAAAATCTGAAAATTACAAGAGTTTTATTTGGACACATAAGAAAGTTTAGATTGTCCAAATTTACTCACGTCATCTTCAAATTTTGGTGTTATTATTAAAAACTACAAATACTTAGATCAAGAAAGCTCCCACTTAACGTATTTCCATCACAAAGTCTCATAGGTTAAAAGTATCATATAAAACAAATATTTAGCTCAGAAAAGCCTCACTTAACATATTTTCAAGACTTTGTGATTACTATTAATACGGCGACGCCCATTTTTTAAGAGCCCCAATATGGATACGGCTGGATACAACATTAATAAAAAAACACATACACACATATTTAACACAATTTTCTAAGTTATTAGAGGAGATTTTCATTACTTCAAAAGCAATATAGACACATAAATACTACATAATAATTGTAAGTTAATTTTAACAATTTACAATATGCAAAAATAGAGAGTTGCATTAGAAGATAACCCAAAAATATTGGTCGCTGAAATAGAAAAACATTTCATGTCTTTCTCATTCAGTGCAGGTTTTGTTTATACCAAAAAATTTTAAAAAAAATTGCATTAATGAAGTTTTTGTAAATTAAACTTGGGAAGATTTACATCAAATCTTAAAATAAATCAAATCACATAGCATTCGGCACGGTTGGAAAATCAAGTTTTTTAAGGCACACATGGGTACAATATTCGACATGTATCCAGGCCGTTTCGGATACGTTTCCAAATTGGATACGGATACACATGCCCAAGGAGGCACAGATGAGTTTCTGGCAACTCTGACTTTAATAGATCACGCTAAACACAAGGCCATTTCATTCAATTTCAGTCTCCAAATGAATAACAGAAACCATAAAGTGCGTAGATACAAAACTTACATACCTTGATAAGATAGAGAGAGAGACTCTTTTTCATGTTCTTGGACAAACACCTCCTTGTCAAAAACGGAAAACCATGTGGTTTGGAAAACTATTGCAATCAGATTGGTAGGCCATTTTCTAGAAACAGAAGCGGCATTAATGATTTGTACACTCTGGATGTAGGTAGATCCATCATCACTCAAATGAGGGAAAATGTTTCCCAAGAATTTTGTACACTCTGGATGTAGGTAGATCCATCATCACTCGAATGAGGGAAAATGTTTCCCAAGAATTGTCCCACTTTAACAGCTTTTACTTGCCTAAAATTATATATAATATTATTTTAAGTTGGGCCAACAATTCCTAATTTTAAGGTGAGCTTAATATTATTAAAATTAAAATAAAACATGTATTTAAACACGAGTATTCAAATAAAAAGTATTTTCTAATACTTGCAGCGAAATTTAAATCCGAGAGCCCGATTTTGAAACGTATATCAAGAGGTGCCCAGCTTCATTCCATTACCAAGGTTTCATTTAGCATTTTCATTGTGAGCTTGTGTTTGAATTTGCATCCAAGAACAAAAAATCCTTGGCTGTTTTTCTGAGCTTTATAATGATGAAAACCCTCTTAGGTTTCTACCTTTGAAATGAGGACAGAAACCCCCATCTCTACCATTGGCAATTCCAATGAGGATTGCATAGTGAGCTGATTTGGAGTTTGTGCGCATTTTTTTAGGTTTGGAGAGATATTTGCATGCAAATCATAGATCTCTGGTCTCAGTAGATTGAAGCTGTCCAATATTAGTTCTCAAACTAGAGCATCACCATTGGAGAATATTCTATATCATGATTCATTATTGACAGATTTCAGGGTGTGCACACTGTTGGATTGTTATTTATGCTTGTTGCTGCTGTAGATGTATGAATTGCCGAAATGTGAAATCTGTGAGCCTCACCAGCCTACCATCCAACTGCAGGCTTGTTATCTTCTGCATATCATTAGAGGAGCAATAGATATCAGAAACAGGCTGCAGCAGAATAAAGGATTCGAAAATGCAGTTTGCAAGCTTCTGCATACAGTTCACACCGTTCAGAACATTATTTCAGCCTCAGGGTTTGAGCAGTGAGCGGTCTCCTGCAGTCAATATCCATAGCCAATATAGCAGTTTGGGATTTATTTGGGATTGCTGGAGGGGTTATACTTTAATGACCCTGACATAGGAGGCAATGCTGCATGTTAAACCACAATTCAGATCTAACATAGGCTCATTTTAGGTGTATAGTGAATATCATAACAGTGTATAGAACTTGATCATTGATCGTTGTCCTAGCAGCACCCTAGTGCATGTTTTGCAAGTGCAGATTGAGATTGGGTAATAAGGATTGCAGACTTCTACTAGTGCAGATTGTGTAATAGGGATCACAGAATTATATTAGTGCAGATTGTGTAGGGATGCTCATCATCTAAGGTGTCATTCCAGTTCTGTCCAATATTGTTATTAATATTCAAGGTACTTAAATCTGAATGTTATATGAGCTTTCATATTGCCTAATTTCCACTGTCAGAGGTGTTATTTATATCAGCAACAATATTTCTGGTTATGAGCGATTCAAATACAGCTGGTATTCTATGCAGATTGCAGAGTTATTTGATCTGAATATTAAATAGAAATATAAAAGTGCTGTAGCTATTTTCAATACAAAAAAATTTACATTAGTAATTATCTTTCCATTCAGCTGGCAATAATTTTCACCCTTTTTTCAAATTCGAAATACATGAAAAAAATTAGATAACTATGAAGATACGAATTGGGGACACTACAGACAAGCACACGCGCAAGTGCAAAATGGTTTGAAGTACCTTCTAAATTTCTTTACTTGGTCCTTTAGGGAGAATATGAGACCCAAATTTCATATACCAGTGAATATGCACATAATTCCACTCTCCAAACTACAGAGCAGAGGCCCCTCCAAAAATGTGTTTCAGGTCTTCCACTACTTCTAAGGCTTCACTACCACAATTACAAATAAAAACACAGAGAGAGACTGGACAAGCAATTGTCTAACAGAGCAACTGCTTGCTGCTTTTGGAAATCGAGAGTATGATAACTGAAAATGTCATTAAAGTTTTCTATGGCACTTTCTGACTGCTAAATAAATTAAGAGGGCACACTCAACCCTGAGAAACATATCTCACAAGTAATAAAACTATCTAGCTGCTTTTGGTTACTAGAATATCTTGTCATAAGAGTTAAAAAGAAAATGCACAAACACAAGTGATAATGTTGGGAGATTCAAATAAACTGCAGCTCAGACAAGCTAAGTATGCAAAGGAAAATTTGAAGTATGTACTGACCAGATTCATTGAGTTGGATTAAAAGCTTACTCTGATAAATAATTGTCTAAAATGGAGCTTAGTTTCCTCCCAAATGATGGTACTGGCCCCAATTGTACAGCTTCCTCCAGCTCTTGCCAACCCTGGACAATATTACCACAAATCAAGGGAAAGCTCTGCAAACAAGACTTTTCCTATTAGTGATTAACCAGTCACTAAGTACCTGATCAGATGTCAAGTTGACAAGTTTTTCATTTGCTATTTCCTCACAACGAACAGTTGCAACCATCACCTGTAACATTTAATTAATACTGGTAACAACTGCAGTAAAACTAGAAACATAAAAATAGCACATTGAAAACTATCGTGTACAAAAATCATGCTAAACACCTTGTGAGCAGGCAGATCAAGATCTTTATTCTCTCTAATAACTTTCCAGATTTGTAGTGAACTGAAAGGAAAAGCTGAGGCAGGAACAGCTCCCCTTCTGTCACCAGCAAGTCCACCAGGTGCAATGGAGTTGAAAAATCGTTGTCTTAGCATTGCAACCTATACAAAGCAAAGTGTGATATTATTTCTTTTCAATATTTTTTTGGAAAACAACTATACCACAGTAACAATTCGTTCCAAGTGCAAATCATTTGCTACTATGAAAACCAATGTTGACATAGATTATTGCTAAAATCAATACTGGTAATTTTACTTCTGGACCGTTCTTCTCACAGTCTTGCCCACCTGAATTTCCCAAGAAATGATATATTATTTTCAGAACCTTCAAGATTAGATGTTAGACAGTACTGCTGCAAGGATCAATGGAATGGGGAAAATTGTATTAAAAACTATTAATTAATAAAATTATCTGTACGGCCGTTTACCGATCAAAAAAAAAAAGAGATCAATGGAATGGTCCTTGTCTTGCTACAATTCTTCTTCAGAGTATCATGTACTTTAGTGAAAACGTGACAAGGGGGACAATGAACACAAAATAGCACTTAAATTAAAAGCCACGAGAAATGTGTGCTTTTCCAAAGTTAAAGAGTGGACAAGATCAACTTCATTCAGTGTGACCTCAGAGAAAGAAAGAAAGCCATGAGTAAAGAAAAAATGAAATACGATGAATATCATATAAGTCACCTCAGTCGAATACTAATTTCAAAACTGATGGCATCCAAATGACAAATCTAAATGCCTTCTCACTTACTAGTTCTAACACTAAAATAAATGAGTTTGTCATTGCATTCCGACACATAATCCAATGAAGGAGATACCTTAAAATCTGTGAAGTTGCCAACACGGATTCTTAGCAACAAAAATGACCATTGTCTACAGAACTAAATTTAATTCACGATAGTGCTACTATTAACATTTTTTTGGTTATCTTAAACCAAGTGTTGACTGTACAGTGCAAACTAATCAGCCAAACATTTCTGCTGGTTCCACCATTAAAACATCACTAAATTGAGCTTCACTATAGATTCAATTACACTAAAAAATCAGATTATATTTTTTTAAGCAAATTTATTACAATTCGACTATTGCAGTTATGGCAGATTTACCTGCTCTCTGAACTGCTCTTCCTTCTCTTCATAACTGGACAAAGCTGTCACTTCTACCTATTTTATCAGAAAAGTCAAAAGACATGCAGGTATTCAAAGTAGGAAGTTGTATACAAGGAATAAGCCATCACATGAAGAAATAATGTTTTAGTTCAGACCAACTAAACTAGTTATCAAATAACCTACTTACATTGAAGAATTCACTTAGTGGGGTTTCTCTATGCATAGGAGGCTTAGGAACAGAATCCCATATCTGCAAAAATATATATTGATCAGTACAAAGTCCTAAAAAACCTGCACAATTCCAGGGAAAGAAGTAAAGAAATGAATAATGAGACTTGCCTTCTGAATATCTTCTCGAAGAATGGGCTCCAAAACTTCTAAAGGGGTCTACTCAAAAGCCATGATCATTGACTCAGAAATAATACACAAATAGTGGAACCATAATAATTCTTTAGCTTTGCTACCTTATTATTTCCATAAATGAAACATGCTCATCATCCTTAGTACCTTGGTCTTGTCTCGTATAACAAATAATAATGTTGTCTTTCGAGGACTGAAAAGACGCATCATAACCTGTTGGCCGAACAAATAAGTGAATTACAAAAGGACAAGAATTTACTAAGATGAATTTCACCACAAGCATCACTGTGCTAAGGATACCTGGAATACAGTTTTAAGGAGTGGCTTATTTGCAGCCTGTTCTCGGCCAATATCATGACACCACCTAAACAAAAAGCAATCCATTTAGAAAAATTTAACTACTTGACATGGAAAATTAGAAAACGAACATTTTCATTTTCCCATGATTCAGTGTAGCATGCAATCATCGTCAAAAAGAAACATAATATGAAGATGCTAACATACATGTTTATCAACACTATGTCTGAAACAGCCAAAGCAAAAAGAGCACTCTGTTTCTCAAATGTTGTATCATCCTGAAATCAAATAGCAACAAAAAATACTGATTAGCTTGTCATACAGAAAAAAGGGCACAAACAATCAGAATGAATGCTATAAGTTTAGTTTTAGGACCCCACCAATATATTCTATTGAGAACTAAATAAATAGGAAAAAAAAATTCAAACACATATTTCATTTCAATTGAAGACAAAAAACATATGACTGAAAAATGCAACTAACTTTCCCATATTGGCAAATTTAAAAGGCATGCTATAAATTTTTCAGAATTTATTGGCACTCAAAGAAATGCAAAATACAAATGTAATGCACATACAAGACAAATAAGATCAAACAGTGAAATCGAAAGGAAAAGAAAAAAAATCCAATGAGCTTAGAATAAATATCTTTCATGCAGAAACTAAATGTGTACAAAAAAAAATAAGATATAAAACATGTTCCTTTCGAGGCAGACTGAAAATAAACCACAAATTAACCATATAGTATTTATCTTTCAATTATATTCAGTTTACCAATAGTGTTATCGTAACTAAAATCTTGAACCATTGAGTAGAACCTGAAGCAATTAAAAAGGTACTGTGAGAAACTATAGGGAAGAAATAATATTTCTTCCTATAGAAACCCTAATGCATGGAATAACCTGTCTATATTGTTTGTTATGTTCCATGCCCTAAATGTCATAAATTATTGTAGAGAATACCATAAGAAAGTTAGTAATGTCTAAACCAGAATATTGACCATACTAAAAAACTGGTTGTCTGAGAGGAACCTACCTAACTGTGACTAAAGGAAAAATTGAAATAGATTCTTAAAAAGGAGTACAACCCTTACCTCTCCTCGTTCTCTCCCATCAGTACCCTCCAGATCCATAACTAATGTACAAGGATCAATACCAGCTGCCTCTGCCAACCAGATACCTTGTGTAGTTTGTGTCCTGCATCAGAAAAGACAATGGAATCATAAATCTTGGATCCTCTACTATGTCACAAAACAAACCAGAACTATCTGAAAAACAAAAACAATGTGGGAGCCAGCAGGTCACCTTCCCTTAAAAGCATCCATCTCTCTGAAATTTGTTCGGAATAAATTATTCAAGAGTGTACTCTTCCCTGCCCATATATTAAACAATGTTTAGTTAAACAGAAACTATTGCAAGAAGAAATTCTCATTTATATAACTGAAATTCACATGCCATTGCATCAATCTGTTCAAGGTGAATATCAAAAGATTTTTCTTTTGGAGAATATCATGATTTATATGATATATTGTGCAGAGATACTTGATAGTATTTGCTATTTGAACTTAGCTTGCATTGAAACATACAGAATCAACAACATAGAAGATCTTGCAGGCAACTATGCTCACAAAATATTCCATATTTATATTATTGGTTAGTCTTCTATAACGATGACATATGCATACTTGGGGCCAAAATGTTTACTACAAGGATGTAAGCCAACATTTATTGCCAAAAATTTTGTATTTTATCAGGGTTTTTTGGTCATTTTGACTATTAAGTATTAAGTTATTAACCTCAGATTCCACTCTCTTATTAATCTTCCTTGTGAGAATATTTTGAACATTGTTAAATCAAGCAATAAGAAATTGCATAAAGCTCAAATGTCAACTTGATCAGACTAAAGAAAATTGATCACTCTGAAATGACAAAAAATGTCTGACTCTTCATAGTAATGTCTCCTTCTCTGGAGCTGGAGCTTTATCTCTCGTGGCTATATATTATGTTTGGATTACATAACGTTATCTTAACTGGAAATTTAGGGTTTAGCCATTTTCTGAGTATATGTATCCTAGTTAGTTTGCTTACATTTTTAAATTTTTTAGCTCTCAACTTGTAGCTGCTTGTCTGTTATAAGGTTCGAGCACTTTTTGGCTCCCATATTCAACTGTTATAACTTGTACATTTCAGTCCCATTGTGTTACTCTGGTCACACAGAGACAATAATTTTTTCTTTCTAATTACTACTTGAAGAATTTTCTATAATTTTTTTCTTTCCAACTTCTATTTTATGAGTTACCCTAATCAATATCTTCCTAAAATCTTCAAGAGTTTATGCAACACACTCCAGAATCATATAATTTATAAGCTACAGCACCACTTATGGAAAACATAAATAAACAGAAATAAAAATTCAGTACTCAATCTAATGAATTGCATCCACCCATGTGAAGTAACTTAAGAACAAAACATAAATTAGATAATAAAAAAATGCTGAAGGTCCACTGCAATGCGTAAAGGGAGAAACGTGACATTTAAATAAAAGTGTGGGCTTCAGCTTCATCATCATTCAGCATAATTGGGAAAGGTAAAATTCTGTACCACTGCTCTGGGGACCCATGATAGAAACTACAGCATATGAAAGTCCCCGATCTGACAACTTCACTGTCTTCATGAAAGTATCAAGACCAGCCACATTAAAATTTCCTTCTCCATCAATAAGCTGAGTAGAACAACACTCATCCATGCCCATACCTGTAAAACAAGTAGTACACAGATGTTTGAATAGAAACTCATGTAGTGCAAATAATTAACGAAATATCTCCTTCACAGTGTAATATAATTTTACCAGATATTGTAATTGAGTTGTGACTTGCAGGTTTGGAAATGTGCTTTTAATTTTTGAGCTACTTACACCCTAAGAATGACTATGTATGAACAAAATGAAACATGCAGCATTTCCCTTTTGGGGCAATCCAAGTGCATTTATGGATTACTTATTCAAGCTCAATATTGTAAGAATAAATTACTGAGGCTGTACTTCGTTCAAAATGCCTGAAATGCCACTAAAGAAAGTGAAAATGGCAAATAGCAGTATCATAAGTAATTGAAGGAAGAGTTGTGTCAACTAAGCAAAGAGTGTATGCCCAATAGTGTAACCTCTGAGAACCAGTTAAATACATTAACTTTCCACAGTCCATAATATTGGATATTGAATGTTTCTGGATTTAATTGTGAATACTTTTTCCATCAACGTTTCATATCACACTTCCTGATCAAATAGCAAGAGAAGAGAATGTAAAATTGTAAATTGTAGACCACAACTTATTACATTGAGGGAATGAGGTGATGCAGGATCCAAGAGATCACAAGAGTTAAAAAATGAAACTAACTATTTAAAAAGTCAACACAAATAGAATAAATTGAAAAAAGAGACTATACAATCTACAATCTGGGTACCAAACCAAGAAAGCTTGCCCTGCCAAATTGAGTATTGGCTCAAAGGTCACCCAAGATAGCTCTCAACCATCTTTATGAATTAATGTTAATAAAGGGCATAAACACATAACCCCAATGACAAGTGATCAAAAAGATTAAACAACAAGATAGACTGCAGAAGAGTAAAATCAAATTAGATCATCAAATAGAAATAAAGGGTATGGATCATGCAGAAGTCAGTTTATTAAATTTTCAGCAAATCAATCCACTTTTGTGCATGTCTCAGTAAGGACAAAGTCTTTCAATTACTATCCTCCGATGATTCGAATCGAAGTCTTTCCTCCAGAACTGAAATCGTTAAGAAAATAATACCCCATAACTTGAACTCAATAAAGAATACTCCATTCCCATGTATTGTTTCAAAAAGCTGAATTTTACAAACGCTACAATCATAAATCATGTAATAGACTGACATAAATGGCTCCTCTTAGCTGATTCTTCGCTCCTACAACTCCTCTCAGCTTTTGAGGGAGCTAATTTAACATGTTTTTCCTCTAAATATAAAGATCTGCCAAGTAATATGCAGTTTTATCGCTTGAAATGAAATAATACACATACTCAGATTGACTGCTAGTAAACAATGGGGATAAGATGTAACTGAACTCACCGATCAAGCAGCCTGTGTATAACTAAGCCGATTCAGCTAAAGACCCACCAAACTGAGCAAAAAATCCACCAAACTGGACAAAAAATAGCTCGATGGACAGTACAAAACCTCAGTAAAACGATCCTCTGATTAAACACTCCGATTTGTGGAAAACGCAAAGAGTACTCGCCTCAGGTAGCCAGTGCTCCTTACCGAATGGTTGTTTAGAGATATACAGATATGATCCCTTCGACTTTCATTTTCTGTGTATTAAATTTTACAAAAGCGAAAGCAAAATGGGTGCTTTACCAATAAAATAAAAAATAATTATTTTTCACAACATAATATACTAAAATTATTTCTGCTGACTAGTTATTATTGTTCTTTGGTCGGTCCTATCTTTGTAATCTTATTTTGTTTTGATCAATAAATAAATACAAAATATGATAGAATAGGTTTGGTTTTCAAGGTATAAAGATTTTTAATTTATTCAATAAATATTTAATATTAATTTTTTTATAAGTAGGATTTTCCCCCTTTTTTATTTATTTGATGATCTATTAAAATTCTAATTTTTTATTCACAATTTTAATAATATTAATATACTTTTTAATAAAATTATTTTTAGTATCAATTTTATTATTCAATAATAATCTTTTTAAATATTAAAAATTATTTAAATTGTAAAATAGATTGATAGTTTTTTAATGAAAAATATATATATATACAATAAAAATGTCTTACAAAATATGTATCTTGAAAGTTTGACTACATTGCCATAAAGTTTCTCACCTACAATTTAGAGCTTAAGACATAACTATATAAAGTTCATCCACTAATAGTTATTGTTCAAGAATGTAATGGATCTCTACTCACAACTATGAACATCATTAGGGAAGGAGCATGTGATTGGAGAAAAGTAATCACTCTTATAAATTGATAGCTTTGAAATAAATTTATTTTGAAGACTTTGGAATAATGTTAGGTATAAGATTAGTACAATCCATAAAGAAAGAACAATAAAGAAATTTTTTAAACCCTAATAAGACATACATTAAAAGACTTCATTATTTACTTATTTTTTAATTAAATCTTATATTTCTATAAAAGTTTGAATCTAATTGGAAGTGTTTTTTCTATGACTAATGATTATATAATTTTTTATATTATAAAAACATATTCTTTAAAAAATATATGATAAAAACACTCTCTCAAAAGATCAAGTCATGAAAATTCAGCTAAATAATAGATTAAGCCAACATTTAATTTGTACATGTAACTTGGTTTCTTTCTTGCAGCATTGTAGGTAAGATTTATGATGTTCAATTATTCTTTAGTTAGATAGCTTTCTTTTGTTATATATTAACCTTTCTTAATCTATTCCTTAGTATCTTTTACCAGGATTCACTTAGATACCTTCTATTTAGTCTTTGTTTGATGATGAAAATGAAAAATGGAAATTACATGACTCTATTTTTAATTACTTTATTCATTAAAAAAATTAAATCATGACAATAAAACCAATTTAAAAAACTGAAATATACAATAAAAAGAAACCAAAAACATCAACAAAACTAAGACCACCAATTAATTAATTTTATATAAACTAACCCCTTCCAATATTAAGTCAAGAGAAGATGAGCAAACACAATTTATCTTATTTAAATTATTAAAAAATAAAAAAATAATATTTATTTATTATTTATTGGATTAGCTTTACCCTAAAATAGGATAAGCTCATATACCAAGTATACAAATATTCAAATATTTGTTAAATGTATCAAAGTATAATTGAGTCGGTTTATTTTTTGTATTAATCCTTTGGTTGGGAAGATGCAACCTTAAGAAAATTTCTGCAGGCGGCGCGTGATCATATATTTTAATGCAATAAAAAAATTTAAATTTAAATTTAGAAATACATAAAAGATTATAATAGTGAAGGTATGCATTTTGGATTCGGAGGGAATTTCTTTTTGTTTGTGCTTTGTCTTTTACACCGACCACGACTGAAAGTGGGGCCCATTAACGCCACCCCACCTTTATTTTTTGAGCTTTTTTTCTCTCTCACCACAGACCTTGGTAACTACTTTTTCATTTTTCTTAAATCTTGACAAAGTGCGAGACTAGGTAATGGGGCTGCTGCCCCTTAACCACACATGCATGGGCCCCCTTCATGGAATTTACTTGGGAATATTATCAAGTACCTTAATTATTTTGGTTTTAAGCTATGATTTCATTCAAAATTATTTGTTTCTTGTTTTCAACATCTTACCAGCATTAGTTAGGTCTTCTCTTTTTTAATTGAAACAACATAGAGGATTTAGTAGAAATTTTATTTTTTAATGGTCTATTTTAAGTTTTTTAATGGTAAGCTTTTCAATTAGGTGGGTTTTATTAGACTCTGGGGGAGTGGATTTAGTAGTTGTGTATTACAATTATGTATATTTTAAGTTTTTGAATGGTAAGTTGGATTTTTTAAAAATAGTATGTTTTTTGTGTGAGTTGGGAGTTTTAAGTTGTTGTTTAGGGTTTTGGGTGTTTTTGATATTAAAGCAGCTTGGAACAAGGGGGCTGGCCCAAAGATAAAGGAGGCAGAGCCTCAAAAGACCCAGTCACTAAGAAGCAGCAGAGAGACTACCAACAGCAACAGTCAGTCGATTCCCTTCTTTAAGACCAAAAACAACAGACAACCATAAGGATTCAAAAAACTTCTCTCAAGCATAACAGCATTATAAAAACTAAACTTACGGGTATTGCAATAAACTATACTAATAGTAATAACAAAACCAGCCTGCGGGGCTATCCAAACAAGGGTAGCAGCAAGAGTAGCAGCCAGACGGCTAAAACCATAGAACTTAAAGCAAAAAACAAAAAAGATCGGATGGGAGCCATCACCCTAGTTCACCACACGACCCCGTCAGTGGTCTCATTTATTTCCCGCTATGGAGATGGGTGAGCACCCTAGTCCAGTCATCAGCAAGGAATTGGAAGGTCCTCCTCTGCCCGCCATCAGTTGTGTCATGTTTCTCCTCCTTACCATGCAGAAGACAGAGAGTAGTAGCAGACAAATGCATCACCTTGAGTGCAATTTTCGTCAGCCTGCTATAGTTAATATAAGAACAATAATTTATTTAAAGTTAATATGATTTGCATTGAAAATTTCAAAAATAAAAGAAAATTAGATTAAAACAAGGTACATCAAGACATAACTAAGAATCACTACATAATTATTATTTTTATATAAATTATGAAAATGGACACCTATCCATACTTAACTTTATAAACAATAAATAAAACCACACCCATAACTATTTAAACACAATCATTTACTAAACCTATTTCCTTCTTTTGTTTCTTTTGATATGTTAATTATTTTGAATTAACAAGCTATAATGGTTACTTTGTTTTACCATGGGTGATTGTTTGAAGGACCTCAAAAGTTAAAGGGATTAATTGTCTATCATAATGAGCTTTCAATGTAGTGGGTTTGTAAACATTAGGTTAGGCTTTAAATAAAGTAATGACTACTCTTTTTTGAGTGACCTGCAATTTACGAAATGGGATTAATGCTTTCGTGCTATTTGATTTTATACACTTCAGGTGTTATGTTGAAATGGCTAACTAATATAAGTGGGGCCTACGGATTTGTTTTGACAAAAGAAAAAGCTCACGTGTAGAGTCACTTGGAAGGCTACACCTTCCTAGAGAACATTCATGACATGGAATATAATACAAATTTTACTATAGAATATAATGTCAAGTAGGATATATATGCAACCTATTATATATTTTATTATATAAAATGAGAAATTAGCATAAGTAAGATGTGTAATTTAGTGTATAATAGGTTTTTTAATTAAAATAAGTGTATAAATATTTTAACAAATATATTAATATAATTATAATGATTAGATCAAACAAGTTTATTAACATAATTATAATAGTTGAAAATATCTAGATTTTAATTAAATTATTGTTATTTATTTTAAATACAAATAATTAGTTTAAAGGTTGTATGTATGGTCTTATTTTTTAAATTTGCATTCATGAATTGTTGAATATTAACAATCTATATTGGAAAAGAATGAAATTTGTTGTTGTGCTTGTGGATTCTTTATTGTATTTATTTGATTATGTAGAGGACCAAAATATCATTCTTTGCAATCTTTGGACTTGGAGATGGTTGTCACATTGGAATGTGCCCTTCAAATGATTGGTGTGGTAAGCATCCTCCCAACTACAACAATAGAAAGACCCAGATAGAGTTGGTTCCCCTGGTACATAACCTAAACTAAATGTTGTTGCGAGGAAAAGGGGATAGAAATAAATATAAAACTAAATAAACCAAGGAGATGATACACTATAAATACAATGAATTGCACCTATAGAAGCATAGACAATATGACTAAAAGGAAAAATTGTTATACATGACTCAAAATTTCACAAATTTAAGTAAGTATTTTACAAAAAGGCTTAGAGTTTATGATAAATTTTAAATGGAATAACATTCAGAGTTGACCATTAACATAAAACCTAGTTTTGTTGCTTTTAATATAAAAAGCATAAAACCTAAAAGAGAAACATACTCTATGAAATGTGAATCAAGTTGCTACAAAAAAAGGCAAGAGAAACAAGATAAAAGTTAATGATATAAATATTAAATCACAAGACAAAATCAATCATTTCACAAAATGCATAATAATACATCTTGAGTAGGAAAAAATGGCTTACTTTGTTGATCAAAAGGTATTACACTAAAAAAACAAGTTTGTACAATATAATGATTCTCAAAAAAACCCTATTTGAATATTTGGCAATCGATTAATCCTCATGTCCTCTATTTATAATGAGATTTCCCTTTAATAAAATGTTGGAGATCCACTTTTAACAACCAAAATGAAACTACATGGTCATAAGAGGAGGGGCTCACCTTGGATTTTAATGAATAATCATTTGCATGCAACCTTCTGTGAGAATAAGGGATTTATGTTGGCATGACACTCATCATGGTTAACTTGTTGGAATAGCCCAAACCACTGAGGGGAGGGGGTGAATCAATGGTCAACAAAATTCAACTTATTTATCAAATGAAACTCTATAATTAATGAAACAACCTCATATCCTTGTTTATAGCATCTATCTTAACAGCATAATACATATCAAGAAATTATTCAAATCATGGAACACAAAAGAGAAAGATGCACATCATATGACACCAGTATTTAAGTTGAAAACACTTAAAGGGTGAAAAACTACTATGAAAGATAATTTTATTAAGCCTCACTAGCAACCTCATTGGTTACAATTTAGGAGCACTAACTCCAAGCTTCACTGACAATACAAAAGTGTCACCGAGTACATTGAGGGCACCAACTCCAAGCCTCACTTGCAATACAAAAGTCTCACCGAGTGCATTGAGGGCACCAACCCTAGGAGCACCAACCCCTTGCAAGTTTAGGAGAACCAACCCCTTCTAAAATCTTACAACAATATTAATTCAAATGGTTACTCTATTTCTATACAAATCATTGAACACTCAACCTTTCTCTGCAACACAAACTAAATATTACCAATTTGCTCATACAAAACATTAGTCACACATATTTCTATAAAGTCAATTTATTCTTCTCAATAATGATTATCAAAACCCCAATCAATAAACATAAACATCTAGCAATCTAAAATGAAAATTCCTTTTACAATCTTCATATTTATCAATGACAAAAAACTTTTTATACTACCCTTGCTTTGTCTGAAAAAAAAAATCTGTTGTAACTTCCTTTAGAACAAAAAACATACTTCCCCAATTTATGCAAAAAGAACACCTTCATATTTACACATTTTCACAACATTTACAGCAGCATATATTTTTTACTTTCATTATTGTTAAATCTAGTCCATATATCAGCATAACAGAAGGGTCGTGTGGTGAACTGGGGTGTTGGCCCCCATCTGGTCTTTTTTGTTTTTTGCTTTAAGCTCTATGGTTTTAGCCCTATGGGCTTGTTTCTTAAAACATATACTTTTGCTCGTACTCCCGTTTGGATAACCCTGCGAGCTGGTTTTGTTATTACTGTTAGTATGGTTAATTACAGTACCCGTAAGCTTAGTTTTTATTTTGTTGTTATGCTGGGGAGATGTTTTTTGAACCCTATGGTTATCTTTTGTTTTTTATCTTAAAGAAGGGAATCGGCTGACTATTGTTGTCATTGTGTTGTTGGTTGTCACTTTGTTGTTGCTTGGTGACTGGGTCTTTTGAGGCTATGTCTCATGTATCTTTTGGGTCATCCCCCTTGTTCTAGGTTGCTTTAATAACAAAAACATAATGTTTGTCGTGCTTTCTCTTCAATCTACAAAAATTGCAAGTTCATTTCTTTATTCTTCTCTAATATATCTTTGTAGATGCTCTTTGTTGTTTTTTTCTTCATCATCACTCAATCAAAAGAAGTAATTTTTCGTATCTATATCTGAAAACAACCTATGTCCATTCAACTTCTAGATAGAATAGTTAATAATTGAAAATATATCCCTTCAACTTCTATCAAAATATAATTAATAGAGTTGTTGTTGAAACTTGAAAATAATTAGCAATTGTCCATTCAACTTCTGTTGAGAACAGTTAGTTATGGGGATTTGAAATAATCAATAATTGTACATTCATCTTATATTTAATCGACGTCGGTAGAAAACATGTCGTGTTTACAACAACAAACACATGTCTGATAGACCCGAGAAAAAATCTCAGCAATGCACTCATGTCTTACCGATGTGGATAAACATATTGTGTTTTATGTATAGTGTGGAAAACACGTTATATTACCAACACTTGCACCTTCCAAGGAACTCATATGCCATGAGATATGATAGTATTAACATCAAACACTAAAGCCTTGAACACATCATTGTGAACAAAAATAGATTTGTCTTGATTGTTGAACACATCATGTCTTGCCTTCATGAACATCTTCACTTGTCCAGTTGTCGTGGTGAATATACCACACGTATGTTCTGACCAACCTGTAGACACCCTAAATTGTCCTTCACATGTCTATATTAATTTAATTAATTTTTTATGTAACATTATAGTTTATTTTAAGAAATCAACTATATTTGTTATATTCAACTATTTATTTAATTAAATAAATTCATTACCTTAGTATTTTAATTTATTTTAAATACTATCCATAATGTGTTAAAGTTACTTTACTACGTGTTCCCTCCATATTCCCTTTTTAAATAAATTTCATTTATTTAAATCCCTCCATTTGTCAAAATTCTTCTAAACTTGTTTAAATTAAATTCAATTTAATTTAAATCTTGCCTCACTCGCTAAACTCTCCTCTAATCCCACTTAAAAAGGAATTATACCCATTTTAATCTTAATGAGATACTCACATGTGTGACTTCTCTCTTCTCAAGAAAGCCACCCATCCTTCCTTAAATTCTCTACAATCATTTCAAATTCTCCCCCAATCATTTGCCTCTCACCACTTCTTCTCCCAATAAGGATCACATTGGTAGTTGACTTTTTGCAAGATTTTGTCTCCTTTTGCCTTTGTGGCTCTTATGTTGCTCTTATGTGGATGCCACATAGGTGCCACCTCATCCATCTCAACCCTAACCCTAACCCTACCTAACCTTTTCTTTTGCCTCTTCAAAAATATATAAAAAGGAGGCCTCACTCCTCATTTTATAAGTCAATCAATCATATGCTAGAGTACTTTGCACATCTTGCACACTTGAGCACTTGAGCAGATTGTAGTTTTCATGGTAGTTTAGATTTCTTTGAGCATTTTCATTTTGAATCTAGAGATTATATGTTAGGTAATGGAATTAATCTTAGTTAGTTTTTATCTTGCATCTTCATCTTAGTTTAATCTTGCATCTTTCATTTCCATTTGATGAGGCTTTGGGGCAAGTTCTTCATAGTTGTACCTCAAATCCTTCACTCATCCATTTGCTTGCATCTTTATAGTGGGATTGGGACTTCTTGTTCTTTTGTAGATCTCCCTCCATTCAAGGTTTGGTCTTTTTTATATTGTGTTGGGAGAGCACACCCACAATTTCTCTAAGACAAAATCAAACAAGGCTCTTGGGTGCCCTTGTTTTAGCTCATCAGAGGTTGTGTTAAAATCCATTGTGTGTTTTCAAGTTTATTTTAACATGCTTAGAGTAGTTTGAATGATTTGTTTTATTAACATTTGCATATTTGAGCTTGTTCCACACAGGTAGGGTTTTTCATCGCATACATTTTAGCACACCCGGTGTCACTTGCATCCTTGATTTTGAATTTTATTTTTAAAAATATAGTCATTTTACAGTCGGATTTATGAATCGACGTCTGCATAGATATAGTGTTGTCTCTACATATTGGTGTTTGCGCACCGGAATCGACATCTCCACCTATGGAAAAAAGTTTTTACATTTTGAAAGTCGATAGGGTTCATTTGGTGTTCTCTGTGGTTTTTATTATTTTTATTCTTGGATTTTTGTGAGATACCAGTTTTTATGAAACTATATGCTGCAAAAATTTTGAGTTTTCCAACTACAGTTGACTGTTGACTTTGCCTCTTTTACAGATTGGCGTCTCCACAGTTTTAGAGCCATCTACACGGATCGGCGTCTCTGTCAGTGGACTGTTGTCTCCACTTCTTGGTAAGTTACTAGTATAACTACATTCAAGTTGGTTCTGTCAGCTTTTTTTTGACTATTTTTTGAACCATCTTCTTTGATAGTTGACCTTCATCTGCAAAGGTTGACCGACGTCTCCGCATTTTTCAAAGTCATCTCCGCAGTTTCGGCATTATTGTCTTTTGGTTGGAGTTTTATGTTGCTAGCCTATTCTTTCCTACATCCCTTGGTATTTTCTAATAGTTGTTTTGCATGACATTTGACCAAGACTTTGAGAAGGATTTGAGACTACTAATCTTGTCTTGTAGGACGTTGGTAGAAGAAGATTGAAATCATAAGACTACTCAAGTTGTGGTTTTGCAGGTTGCCTTGGAAAATCAGCCAAACATTGTGCCTTCATTAGATTGATTTCCTAGGCATCTAATTTAAATAGGAAGGGTTTCACTTGTAGTGATTTGTTGGGTAGTAGGAAAGTATTATCTTACCTCTTTAGAGGTAATCAGAAACCTAGACCTACTTGATTCATCACTTAGAGAGGAATCTTGGGTAAATGAACATGTGATTGGCATGTTTGGGAGAAGCAATGGAGTAGGAGAGTATGCTCTTTTCCCTTGAGGAAAATTAGAAACCTAGACCTTCATTTGTTATCCACTTTCTTTTTCATTTGTACCCTTAGAGGCCCTGTCATTGAGGGAAAATTCTCACAGGAACGACCCAAGTGGGAACAAGCAAAGCCATCTATTTTGACCCCCTATAATCAAACACCTCCTTAAGGTTAAAGTCTTGGAGGGCAAAGCTATATTGTGTCTGGTATTCATGGGACTATAGGTCCCAATTGCGCTTGCGTGACCACATTGTCTTGTGGGAGAAACATAAGCTACCTTTGAATGGATCCCTTACTAGACAACTTAGAGTAGAAGCCATCTAGTTCATCTCTGAAAGTAATCATAATCTTTGTGCAAGGAGAGGGAAAAATCTCTCCTGAAGATTACTCACCACAAGCATCCCCTTGAGCGTTTGGAGGTGGATAATACGACATAGGGGGTCTCATTATGTAGTATCCTTTGACTTTATTCTATTTATCTCTCGTAAAGGCAAAATAAAAGACACCCTCTAGGGGGTGACAAGACTGTGTGAGTCGAAGGGATATCAAGCTATGAGCAAAGGTTTTGATCGCTTAGCCAATTTTCTTAGGGTAGGAATGCTTAAAGTGTCTTCATTATTGCAAACCCAGTGAAAACATGATGACTTGAAAAAGTCATTTAGAACATACACAAACAAAGTAGTTTCAAAATCTCCCCAAGTCACAATTGCTTGTATCCTGCAAGGTTGCTTTGTCCCTTGTAGGATTGTTTTTAGACGCGTTCCTTCAAAACAACGTGTTGTTTTCCCTATTTGAGTCAAGGTATAATTAGCGTAGTCAATGCCTTTGATGCATGTTGAAACCAGTTCTTTTCATTGAACATAGTGAGCTAAACCAGACTAGACCAATCAGACATCAGTCTGATCAGTCACAGACCAGTCAAGTTTAGTTAAACCTGAGAATCTACCTCTGATCTTGAATTGACATCTGTGCCCTGGAACCTACATCTTCGCAGATCAACATCTGCCCTGGACCCTCTAAGACTGTCATATCTGCCAGAAAACAATGAGCTTCATATTTTGGTAGAATATCCCAAATTCAGTCCTTTGTTTATTCCTGAAGCCATTTGTCCTCATTAGTCAATCCGGTCAACCAAATCACCATTTTTATAGACTATGTCTAATTTTGTCAAGCACAAAAAGGTTAAAATTCAACAACCTTTGACCTATAGGGCAACGAAAACCACTGATAAAAATGCCAGGAAGTATCGACACATCATAGACTTCATCCAAAAGGAGATCCAAGATCAGGAGAAAGTCTGTAATACCCTTCTAACCCTAATGTGCCTTTGGTAGTGTTTAAGGTATCTTAGTGCTTCTTTTATTGACATGTATCTATTTGAGGTGCTTTTTTAACTCATTCTATTCTAATTTAGTTTGACAATGATGTACTTATCAATGCTTTTATCCCTTTGTTATGTGGCCACCATTTGATGATGATGATATTTTAGGATCTTATGTGTTAGGATGGATACCTGACAAACATATGTGATTTTTATGCAAGTGATTCTTTGTATCAATGATTATGATTTCTAGGTTTTCCTAATGATTAGGTCCTCATATGTGATGATTGTGTATGGCTAGACATATTTGTTCATGATTATTGTTATATCATACTTACGTACTCATGATATGATAATCTCTTTGGAAATTTGATTTGGTTATG
Organism: Thuja plicata; assembly: GCA_018584345.1. Classification (NCBI taxonomy): domain Eukaryota; kingdom Viridiplantae; phylum Streptophyta; class Pinopsida; order Cupressales; family Cupressaceae; genus Thuja; species Thuja plicata. The sequence continues at coordinate 2,126,474 of MU225820.1, read as the reverse complement.
TGACTAACCCTAATGGATTATGATCTAACCCTTTTTTATAATTGATTCATGATTTATATACTTGATGCTATATATATGTGTGGATCTATGATGTAATTTCAGGACTACGAATGAAGTCGTAGTTACTCACCTAGTGAGGTCCACAATATGTCTCGATCCCAATCATGTCTGTCTACACTACCTTCATATGTATATGTATATGTATATGCACATGTATAGTTTCTATGTGATGCAGGTTTGCAAGTACTAGGCATCGACTCCACCTGGCTTCACAGGTTTGAGTGTGCCCTCAAATCCTCGATAGTTGTTGTTGCAGAAATAGTATATGTATATGTATATGCACATGTATAGTTTCTATGTGATGCAGGTTTGTAGGTACTAGGCATCAACTCCACCTGGCTTCACAGGTCTGAGTGTGCCCTCAAATCCTCGATAGTTGTTGTTGCAGAGATAGTACCAAGGTTCTCACAAATGTCATCCCTTATGGACATAGTTTTCCTATTTCAGAGGTCTACCTTTCCAAGGTTGGGCATTCTTGTGACTTTTGCTCAGTTGTTTTCCCTATCTAGTTTTGTGGTATTATGTTGATGTTCTTGGGATGATTCTCAGTTGATCTTTGCGATGTTGTGTTTCAGGGTTTCAAGCTTGGTTAGGAGTTTGGCTTGACTTGCCTTGTTTGACCTTGTGGTTTTCTCTATGTATTTTATAGTTGAGTGTTATGACCTCTTTGGATGGTTATATTTATTTTGAGGCATGTGATTTTATTCTATCTGAGTCTTATATCTTATAGTAAGTATAAATACGTAATATTATTAATGTTGTG
>MU225820.1:2109614-2125563 GCA_018584345.1 Thuja plicata | reverse complement strand
ATATATTTGCATGCACACATATATGTATATGTAAATATATATAAGTTTATGTGATTATATTTGCCTGATTGTGGATATTGTTTATGGTGTATAGTTTGGGATTAAAATAAAGTATAGTATTATTAATAATTAATACGAGGTTTAATATTCTTAATTACTAATTATTAATAATATGGATAGGTTACATATTACTTATATCTTCTATTCCATATTATGATAATAATAAATTTGTGTATTAATAATTATAAATTATTCACTATAAGTTATATATAGTTGTGAGTTTATAATTATATTGAGTTATTTAATTATGCCCTTTAGTTAAGAGTTAGTAGGGGGTTGGTTACCTTTGAGAAATCTATTTATATGGATTCTCTTTTGATTTTGAAGGGGATATTGGTGAAAACCTTGAGGAAATATTGGTTGCAATTTCCATGGATATTTCTGAAAGTGGAGAGGGTTTGAAGGATGCATCTCAAGTTTGGATTTGTCTTCCTCTTTTGTCTCCTTCCTCCTTCGATTGAACCTTCGTAGGACTTGAGGTATGGATTAAATTTATTGTTTTCTTGATGTATCTGATAAAATATGGATCTATTTATATATTCTCATGATGTATTATATATTTACTTTCCATTCCTATAGTTATTTAACAATTTTGAGTTCTTTTTTGTGAAAATTGCCATGTGTTTTCCTAGGGTTTTTAGCAACCCAGTTTTGGAGATCTATTATATAATCTAAAACGAGTCTATTTTTTTCTTGGTTGATGTTATGGAAGTGAAATTCAAATAAATACAATGGGTATCACTCTGATTTTATTTTTAGGGTATAATTAATACCCTATTATAGACATTTTGTTAGACTATACCTATCCATTCTTTGTAACGATTTTTCTGTCAAATGTATTCGTATGGTATAGGCTGGTATGATCATGAAAAAATATATTTTTTATATAAGATATGTTCCTCTACCTATTATATCATTTTCCATTTGTTTTGAGTATTTTTATTATGTTTTGTGAAAGTTACAACCGTTTTAGTGAAGACAGGTATGAACCCTAGCTAAGGTTTTCTGTTTTAGAACATAAGCCATAACTTTCTTTTCTACTGTTGGATATTTATAAAACTTGGTTTGAAAGTATATAATTATGTTATCTAAAAATTCAATTAATTTATTAGATTGATTATATTTTTTGTGGAAGATATGGGTGATTGTTCTTTGATGACTATTCTTTGCATTTAATCATTGTTTGAAATAAATTAGTTTAATAAGATTACTAAGTTTTAGGGGTTGCATGGTTATCAGAGGCTGATAGGATCATGTTTTAAATAATTAAATTGGATTATTTTATCTCTGACTATTATTTTTATCATGTATGGTGCATTTCAATGCCTCTTTAAGTGTTTTGGATTAATCTGAGTGTCATATTATGATTTAGGGTTGTGTAGTGGATTAGGAACAATTGTTGGTTTTCTAAACTCAATCAATTGATGTTATGGAATTTTTATGAATTCCATCATGTTTTAATATCATTTACTTATGCCTTCATAATGTGTGTTTATGGTAGGGAACCCAGTTTAGAGATCCTGATATTTGATGATCATGTCTCGGTTGGTCCTATTTGCCTTATTGTTCATCCTTTTGTGTTGTGATTTTAGGGAAAGGTTATTGCCAACTTAGGAATATCCTAGTTGATACCTCTTGCATGGACCTTGGTTTATATCTCCTAGCATGAGGGAGTGGACCTCTTTGGATCCATGTGGTTGGGTGGTTAATCTTTTTATATCGAGGTATTGTTCATGGTTTTATGGATGATCCTAGTGCATGCTTCTTTCCAGAATTGTAGTTGAAGACTTTTCTATTGTAACATGTATCTTCTACTTGATGTAATATGTATTTATGTATTTGTGAGCTCATGAATAGATACATCTATAAATGATCAATGTTGTAATGTGATGTACTTCAAGAAGTGTAAGGAATGGGTAGATCTAGGTGAAAGAAAAGGGTTCAAAAGAAGTTATTGTGAAATGATGAAATGAGATAGTATCTTGATTGTAGTACTCAAATGATGGTTATGTTTACTCAGTGCCTCTAAAGGTGTATGAAGTACTACAATACATAGTATATTGCTAATCTCTCTTACCTAGATGCTCAAATTAAAAATGATATAAAAGATATCTTTATGTAATGTTAATGATGCTTTTGTGGAAAGAAGATCTTTGTGTACGTATTGTCATGTTACCTAGTATGAATGTAATTTTGATAAAGGAACTTAGGATATGTTGAGCTATTTAAATGTTTGAATTATCATGATGCAAAGAAAAGGAAATTTTAATAATGCATATTAGGAATTAGGGATCAATAAATGTTACATAGGAGAATGAATGGTTTCGTTAAAGATCAACTTTCCTGGATGAATTTTAATATGTTAAAGAAGAACATTAAACCATTTTTTTAAAATTTGAAAGTCACGTGATTTTATAGTAATCTTAATTTATCAATTAGAAGTATTGAATGAGTATCTTATCGTTAAGATAAGAATATTTACTTGGCGCACTAAAATAAATCTAGAATAATGTAGTTTAGGAATATCTCACTAATGAATTGGTTCATGTTGTTAAGTTACAATGTTAGGGAACATGTGGAGGACATAGGTTGAGTTAGATCTTAAATGATACTTTATATTGTTAAGAGAAATTATATTCATGTTCGTGAATTAGGTAATCATTGTAAAGTATTTTCATGTTGGTTATTTAAAAAAAATTACTTGCAACTTTAGTGGTTAGAAGCTTTGTCCTTCTGGGATCCCTGGTGGGGCGTTACAAAGTCGATAAGATCATCTTCAACAAAAATCTCTCATATTACTTGCGCAAACCGAGTGCCAATCATGCCTTCATCAACTTAGAGACGTACGATTAAATCTTCCTCATTTCATCAATCCATCATCCTTCTAATCTCCCACAACCTCGTCTTTCCTACTTTGGAACACGATCATCATCACTTTGGACGTAAAACAATCTTTTTTCTTGATCTTTCCGCATCCAAAATCATCAAGACTCATCCAATCCTCTATTTCATACTTTTTATCATCAATCATAGGTTGAAAGATTTATTAAAGTGTCTTTGTGATCCTTATCATTAATCAAGATATCAATCTAATTCTATCACTTGAGAATGCAAGTCCATCTTAAGTGGTCGATTTAATCAATCATATCCTACTCTGCTTGTGATCATTAGTTTGTCTACAAGTAGAATAAGGATATCATCATTCCTCTTTCAAGATATCTCATTTTCATTAAGGTTATCATAAACCTTCAAACCAAATCAGACAAAGATCAATCAACATGATGTCATTTCCTGCAAGCTTTGAGATCCCCAAATTTGACAAATACAAGGGAGAAACATGTCATATTCAAAATTTCAAAGATGTTTTTGTCACTTTTTAGGATGTCTCCTATAATGAGGATTATCTTAAAAGAATCTTTCCTAGGAGTCTTGGAGGCCCTGTGCTTGAATGGTTTGTGAATCTACCTCCCAGATCCATATCTTATTTTGTTGATCTGGCAGAAAAATTGTTGCACAATACTCCTACAATATTGAACATCAAGCATCACTAAGTGACTTGTACAATACCAAGAAATGGAATGGAGAAACATTTTCTAGTTTCTTCCAAAGGTGGAGACACCTAGCCAATCGAATGCCTTGAAAGATACCAGATAATCATCTCATAGATATATTTTGACTAGATCGAGCCGACCGAGATCGTCTACTGAGGCATCATCTAGTATTGTAGGCTTGAGCAATGAGGAATATAGAATTTCAGGTCTTCCTACACCATATGAGATACAAGCACTTTTTGGACAACAAAGTCACTTGGATTTGGTGCTTTATTTTTTTGGAGGATCTGTTGCAGTCATATTCCCATATTGAAAACTTGCAGATGATACCAATACAGTCTGTCATAGATGTCATCAGAGTTGTGCATGGTCATGTAGTTCCATTGACCCAGGACACATCATCAAGTTGTACACAACACAGCTCATAGCACTCTGCACAACACTCTGCACCCACAAATCACTCCACGGTTCCAAAGGCAGGGATACGAGTTGGAGATGTCTACATCATGGCTGAGGGCCTAGAGGCATTTGAGGAGAAGTTGTGAGGGTTGATTCAGGCTGGCATCGACACTGATAAAGGATCCTATATGGATATGCTATTGTATCCAAGTTCTGATTCTACACCACTCCCCTCTCAACTATACACCCCCCTACACTCCTCATTACTAGAGAGGTTTGGGACCAGAGATGGTTCGAGTGATGCAACTTTTGTCAATGATACGCTAGTGCACACTGATGATCCTCCTACTCCTGAGACCCCAATATTTAATTTGATTTCTTTTTAGCATTAATGTATACTTATTCAATTTTTAGAACTTGTAGTGAACAATTTGTTGATATTTTGGTGACTGATCATGTAGTAGATGTTGATATTGTGGCCCCATGTTTGGTAGTTTCCGGAGGTGAGGGGCAGTAGCCCCGAACCGGAGGCCGACCCGAAGGGCCAAAAATTTTTGGTGCTTTTTCGGGAAAGAGATTTGCTTTTTCGAGAAAAAGAAGACCGACATTGTAAAACCCTAAAATGGTCGATTTTAGAGGTTGCCCTAAAACGCATGTTATAAGCGTTTGAGATGTATAATGCATTGTATTGTGGTGTATGTTTTTGCTGGATAATAAGAAAGGTTGGACGGCTGTGTAGGTGGACGTAGCCCAGGTTTTGGGTGAACCACGTTAAATCTGTGTGTTATCTGAGTTTAGTTTCTCTCTTCTATTATTTCTGTGTATAACTGTTTATTCTTATATTGTTCCGGTTCTGTCAAACCCTAACACAATTAACTATAGTCACGTGTACTGATTTCTGTAGATGTATAATATTTTGTAGGCACAGTCAGCAGAGCATATTACCTCTAGTGTGGGCTTATTGATGTCCATTTTATGAATCACCAAATAGTAGAACAAAATATTGAGATATCTTATCCTCTCTTGATCAAAATTGTTAGTGTGCTTAGATTGTGAAAGAGCACACAATAGATTCCAAGGTTCCTTTAATGTCAGTTCTTGATTGTGGATAACCTCAATGGTTGTTGTGATTTATTGTTAATCACAAGGGGGCTTACTTTGCAAACTTGAAATTAATTTCAAATCATACTGAATGGGAGATATCGATAGATTTTGCAATGAAACACTTTTTTGGGGGTGGGGGATTTTCAGAATATGCAGAAAGAAAAGAGATTAGGGTTCCGGAATTCTATTCTAATCCTAAGGGCAATGGCAACAATAAATATTATTTTGGTGGAAAAATTCCTGAATAACCAAGTTTCTCTTTGCCAAGATGAACTACAACTACGGGAGAACAAGTGCAATCTTCAAAGGGTTATGCGAATGATTTTCATACCACAACGAACACCATAGGAACAAACAATGTGTCTTGAATGATAGAAGTTAAGCATGCACAAAGGTAAGGTTCAAGCTAACTTTGCACAACGAATTACAATTAGTAAACCATCAAAAGTATGAACCAAGGAATTCATCATTGCATTCTCCATTGAAATAATGACATTTTTCTAACAAATTTAATCTAAAATAAGGGAATAAGAGAACAAACAAGCCTCAAGACACATCAAATGATCACCACACTTCAATGAAAATTGTATTGTCTCAATAGCTTTTAGCAACAATCTTCAAATTTTGTTGCTTACAAATGAGAAATGAGGCCTTTATATAGATCCTTAAATACAACGCGTGGCCCAGATCAAAACAATAACCGATGACCCATATTTTTCCACCTCAGCCGTAATTAGGGTTAGGGAAAAGAAAAGAGAATATACATTAATGGAAAGGTCAACTTTGACCAACCAAGAAGAATCCACAATCTTAGTGGGTAATAAATTCTCAGCATGCACGCCTATCCAGGAAGAGAGGGAGGTGAAATAAATGCCCACTATGCATTAAATGCATCTCTTTCCTTGAATAAAATATTCTCAGTTCCCTTCCTTAAATGCAGTGAAGTTTGACTTGAAGATCTTTGACTAAGCGGTAGAGATGACTGGGTGTCATGTCAGTATGATGGATGCCATGTAGGCTCAGGTAGTTTTTAACTGCATCATTTTTTAACCCACATACAACTTTGAATACTCCTTTTGAAACTATCTTTGCTTGAACATTTCCATCCCTCCACGTCCCTGCTTGGAAATTTATCTTCTTGAAATGGAATGGACTCCCTTTTTGATGATTCGATCACTCTAAAATTTCTTCGCATGGAATTGCTTGATTATAGTCTTGGTCTTTTAGAGGAAATCAAGATGTTACATTCTTTCTTCTTTATGTCTGTACTCAAACTGCAATCTTTGAAGCCCTGAACTTTGCACGTCTTGAACTAGAACTAGGACTCTCGGACTTGAATGTCTCCCTTGAATATCTACAACTAGAATTCTCCCTCCTGCAAAATAAAATAAATGACATAAGGACATTGGAATAATAAAAGTAGATTAATCTCGTTACTTGCAAATTTTGACATTAGAGAAGAGAAACTTGAAAGTTTGTTATAGAATCTCCACCCTCTCTCGAGAAACTTTTCTTTCTCTAAAATTCTCACCTTCTTTCCCGATTTTCAAATATGCTTCAAAATGTTCTCTCTCTAAAAATCACATCTTCTTTCTCTATAATTCTCATGTCTCTTGCTCCTAACTTTCCAAAAATATTTCCTTCGAGGTATTTAACATCATCAACAACTTCGCTCATGGGTGCACATTTGAAAGGGTGGAAATCCTTCATCTAGGCAATTGAATCATTTCCAAAATCTAAAATAATTCATTTACCACATGCATTATTTCCATTTTAAAAAAAATTATTAATTAAATATTAAATATAAAATCTAATATTTAATTAATTTCAATTTAATTTTCAAAAAGATACCGATTTACTTTCAATTTCCCACTTTCGATCTCGACTTGGATTGTGAATCCATTGCCACAATTTCATTTAAGCATTTGGACATAGAGAGTGGATTCTATGACCCGAATAAATTTTCATCGTTTCTACTATATATTACTTTCACCAACATTGTTCATTCTCAAACGTTCACCCCCTTTGCACATATTATCGCGAAAGGGGAATTTTCTATAATGTCTCCAAGACTTAAGTCATAGCACCCTAGTTGAGGATTAAAAATCTTTTTTTAAAAGCTTCCAAAAGCGCACTTGGAAGCTACCCGCATATTTCCAACCCTTTTTGTCTTCCTTATCCCGTGAATTACTTGGTACTTACTGACCGCATATGCTTTCATTGGAGACAAGACTTCCCCAACACCTAACGAGAGATGCCAAGACTCAAAAGCTTTGAGATATTTCTTCATGCTCTAGAATTAGTAGCCGCATAAAACTTCCTACATTAGATTATGCACATGATATTCACATATGGAAGGTATTGACTTTAGAGAGACCTTTTCCCCTATAGCTAGACTAGAAGCTATTAGATTACTTCTTGCATGTGTAGCTTACAAAAAATAGATGGAAGTTAAGTCTACATTCTTAAATGGTGAATTAGAGGAAGATGTTTATATTGAGCAGCCTGATGATTTTACTCTAATTGAGGAAGGAGATATGGTTTATAAATTGCAGAAAGCTTTGTATGGACTAAAGAAAGTTCTTAGAGCATGATATGCCAGATAGGACAGGTATTTGACAAAGATAGTTTTAGCAAGGGTACTGCAGATAGTGACTTATATTTTAGAATAATTGATGATAATATCTTGATTGCTTAAGTATTTGTTGATGATATTATATTTAGTGGTAATGATGAGTTGAGTAGAGGTTTTGCTGATGAAATGAAAAAATAATTTGAGATGTCTATGATAGGTGAGATGAAATTCTTTCTTGGATTGCAAATTACATATTGGATAAAGAAATTTATATTACACAGTCCAATTATGTCAGATAATTGTTGAAGAAATTTGGGATGGAAGATTAAAAAATGGTAGGAACTCCTATGGTTACGTGTTGCAAGTTAACTAAGGATGATAATTCCCCTTGTGCTAATCAGACATTATACAAATCTATGATCGGAGGATTGAGATATCTAACTCATTCTAGACCAGACATATCAATTGTTGTTGGAATTGCTTCAAGATTTCAAGTTGAACTGAAGGAATCACATATGGTTGTTGTCAAGAGAATTTTTAAATACTTGAAGCGTATAGTTGACTATGAATTATGGTATGGAAAAGATGATGACTTTACTCTATGTGCATACACTAATACTTATTGGGAAGGTAATGTGGATGATAGGAAAAATACTAGTGGAGGTGCATTCTTTTTGGGTAAGAGACTAGTTTCTTGGAAGTAGGATTGTATTTCTCAATCCACTATCAAGGATGAGTATGTTGCTGCTGCAATAAACTTTAATCAATTTGTTTGGATGAAGAAAATGTTGAAGGATATAAAGATAAACAATGATGAACCTATTTTTATTCACTATAATAACTCTAGTGCCATAAATATCTCAAAAAATCCTATGTTACATTCAAAGACAAAGCATATTTCTATTAAGTATCATGTCTCGAGGGATAAAGTCAGTAAAAAGGAAATAAAACTGGAATTTGTGTCTACTAAGGAAGAGATTGCTCATATCTTTACAAAGCCTTTGCCAAATGATGCATTTGTGTATCTTAGGGAAAAGATTGGGGTGATAGCCCCCCCAATCAGAACTAATGATGCTGAGGATGGAATCAATCCAGAAAATCTATCAGAATATCATTCACTGGATTGATGAGTTTGGGGACTACTCCTTAGGGGGAGCGGTCTTATGGTTATTATGGTTTGGTATTGAGATTTTCCTATTTTTTCCTGTTGAGGTGAGTTTAGTTCTTTTTTATGTCTTTGGTCCTTTTTCATTGATGTCAAAGGGGGAGAGATTGTGACAAAAACATAGGTAACTATGCTTGGGAGAGATTGTGTTGAAGTTGGATATTTAGAATGATTAGGTAGATATATTAATGTATTTGTGCATTAATAAGATTTTCACTTTGCCTGTTACCATCAATGCCAAAGGGGGAGATTGTTGGAATATTGTTGAGCATGTCAGAGTTTGGTACTTGGTTGTCCTAACATTAATGTTTTGTAATTGATGTCAACATACTAATTGTTGTTTCAGACAGTGTTTTCAGTATGTTTAGTAAAGAAGATTTCAGTTGTTCAGTTGATATGTTGAAGATCTTGAGTTGTGATCATGATGTATTGTTCCAAGGTGTCTGTAGATATTTCTACAGAGGTTGCAGAAGTTTGGATGATAATTTGAGTGAGGTATGATCGAGTTGCTGGTTGTTGATGTTAAAGTGTTCCTGTGTATAGTGGATGAGTATTTGGTTCAATATGTCATGGTTTGATGTTTTAGAGGTTGCGAAGTTGGTGGTTACATGGTGTCTTATCATTGTGTTCACAACTAGTGTTGTTCGAGATTTAGAGTACGAAAAGCTATCTTTTATTGTGAAAGAGTTTGGTAATTTAGTGTTCTTGTTAATCAGAGATAAAGATGAGTTTAGATTTTGTTTTGGACGGTATTCATGTTGCTTGATGGTTTGCTTGGATCATGTGATGATCGTATTGTTGGACTACATTTCTTAAGGTGAGAAGATTTTCTATTTTGGTAGTGTGTTGGAGTTTCTTCATTTAGGTCTTAGTCGACTTGATGGAGTAACGTGTTCTGATTCTTGATGTTGCTTTGGCGACATGCTATAGTGTTTGTGGTTGAAGATTTGGCTCCTATCTAAGTCTTAGCCAACTTGATTTGGATCACTTTGAAGATTGAGTATAATGTTTATATATTTTATTATAATAGGTCTTAGCCGACCTAGTGGTTGATTATTCTTTGTAATCGATATAAATGAGAGATCATTTTATAATTTCGTGAGGAGAGAGAGATGTGTGAATGTAAGGAGAATTGTTGCACTTGTATTTTGCATTTAAGGAAGAGTTTTTACTTCACTGGAACTCTATTGGCATTGTATATTCTATTTTTTAGTTCAATTGTAATAGACTACGTGTCCACCATGTTGTAATTTAAGATAGATCGGTCAATGTGAATGAGGGCCAGATCTGTGATTGTATTGTGAGCACTAGCTCTGGGCAGTGAGCCTGCAGATTGGGATGTAAGCCTATGGTTGCTAGTGCATCCTTTTTTCTCTATTTTATCTTAACCAGATAGTAATTTTAGCATAGTACGTTCACCTTGGGTGTTTCACTCCCACCAGGGTTTTCCCTTAATTGGGTTTCCCTGAGAACAAATCTTGGTGTTGTGTTATGTGTTGTGAATCTTGCATTAGTCTTTATCTTTCAGATCTAAGTGGCTAAAGTGAATTAAAATTATTAGGTGTGTACAACTGATTCACCCCCCCTCCCCTGAGTTGTGCTTGCTTCCTTTTGGGCCTAACAAGTACATTGTAAGACCTCTAAAGACATTATAGGATGCCTTAATGCATCCTAGGACATCTTTTGACCCTGTAAGAAACTGAGAACCCTTTAATACATCCTACTACATCCTTGGACCCATTTTGACCCCAATGCCACATATATTTAAATCCTTTTTTTTTCTACCAAGGAAGTATCCCCGCGACCCAACCCAATGCCCAACAGTCCATATCTTGGGTACCTGAGGCAAGTCGGGGTGAGACTAATCCCCCAAGGATGAACCACACACCTCGCAATAACGATTCATCGGTTAAAGCTAGGGGAGTTGAACCTGAGACCATGAGTCATCCACTCACAGCCCCAAACCAACTCCCCTAAACCGGATGGGCACATATATTTCAATGTTATACATATGTATAGTTAGATGTTTAAATGTTTAAATTTCTTTCTGATATGTTTAAATGTTTTGTATATGTTATATATGTTTCCAATGTTATGTAGAAATGTTATACATGTATAGATAGATGTTAAAATGTTATCCTAGTAGGACCTTTTAAGACACCTATGGCCCCTTAAGACACCTAAGACCCATTAGTAAATCCTAGGACCTCTTAAGAAATTATAGGACCCCTTAGTACATCCTAGGACCTCTTAAGACAATATAGGATGCCTTATACATCCTAGGACATCTTTTGACCCTGTAAGAAATCAATAACCCTTTAATACATCTTACTACATCCTTGGACCCATTTTGACCCCAATGCTACATATATTTAAATTTTATACATATGTATAGTTAGATGTTTAAATGTTTACATTTCTTTCTGATATGTTTAAATGTTATGTATATGTTCTAGATGTTTCCAATGATATGTAGAAATGTTATACATGTATATTTAGATGTTAAAATGTTATGCTAGGACCCCTTAGTACATTCTAGGACCTTTTAAGACACTGAGGGCACCTTAAGACACCTAGGACCCCTTAGTAGGACCTTTTATGACATAAGATTCCTTAACAACCCCTATTATGACATAAAGCCCCTTAAGAACCCTTAGCAAGACCTATTATGACATAATAGAACATATTATGATATAATAGAACCTATTATGATATAATAGGACTTATTATGACATAAGACCCTTAGTAGGACCTATTATGATACAACACCCCTTAAGATGACCTATTATAACATAAGACCCCTTAGTAGAGCCTATTATGACATAAGACCACTTCGGATGACCTATTACAACACAAAACCCCTTAAGAGTCCCTATTATAACATATGACCCCTTAAGACATTTTAAGACACCTAGGACCCCTTGAGACACCTAGGACCCATTAGTAGGGCCTACAATGACATGATAGGGTCTATATGACATAACAGGACTTATTTTGACATAATAGGACCTATAATGACATAAGACCACTTAGAATGACCTATTACAACATAAGACCCCTTAAGACACCTTAAGACACCTAAGGCCCCTTAAGACACCAAGGACCCCTTAGTAGGACCTTTAATAACATAATATTCCTTAACAACCCCTATTATGACATAAAAACCCTTAAGAACCCTTAGCAGGACCTATTATGATATAATAGAACCTATTACGACATAATAGGATTTATTATGACATGAGACCCTTAGTGAGACCTTTTATGGCATAATACCCTTAAGATGACCTATTATAACACAAGACCCCTTAGTAGAACCCATTATGACATAAGACCACTTAAGATGACCTATTACAACATAAGACACCTTAAGATATGTATGGCCCCTTAAGACACCTAGGACCCCTTACTAGGGCCTACTATGACATAATAGGGTCTATTATGATATAATAGGACCTATTTGGACATAATAGGACCTATTATGACATAAAACCCCTTAAGAACCCTTAGCGTGACCTATTATGACTTAATAGAGGCTATTATGACTTAATAGAGACTATTATGACATAATAGGACTTATTATGACATACGACCCTTAGTAGGGCCTACTATGACATAATAGAGTCTATTATGGCATAATATGACCTATTATGACATGAGACCACTTAAGATGACCTATTACAACATAAGACCCCTTAAGAGTCCCTATTATGACATAAGACCACTTAAGATGACCTATTACAACTTAAGACCCCTTAAGAGTCCCTATTATGACATAAGACCACTTAAGATGACCTATTACAACATAATACCCCTTATGAGTCCCTATTATAACATAAGGCCCCTTAAGACATGGTAAGACACCTAGGCCCCCTTAGTAGGACCTTTTATGGCATAATATTCCTTAACAACCCCTATTATGACATAAACCCCCTTAAGAACCCTTAGCGGGACCTATTATGAATAATAGGACTTATTATGACATAAGACCCTTAGTATGACCTATTATGACATAATAACCCTTAAGATGACCTATTATAACTTAAGACCCCTTAGTAGAACCTATTATGACATAATACCACTTAAGATGACCTATTACAACATAAGACAACTTAAGACACCTAGGGCCCCTTAAGACACCTAAGACCACTTAGTAGGGTCTACTATGGTATAATAGGGTCTACTATGATATAATAGGGTCTATTAGGACATAATAGAACCTATTATGATATAATACCACTTGATATGACCTATTATAACATAAGACCCCTTAAAGAGTCCCTATTATTACATAAAACCCCTTAAGAATCCTTAGCAAGACCTATTATGACTTAATAGAACATATTATGACATAATAGGACTTATTATGACTTAAGACCCTTAGTAGGGTGTACTATGACATAATAGGGGTTATTATGATATAATAGGACCTATTATGACATAAGACCACTTAAGATGACCTATTACAACATAAGACCCCTTAAGAGTCCCTATTATGACATAAGGCCACTTAAGATGACCTATTACAAGATAAGACCCCTTAAGAGCCCCTATTATAACATAAGACACCTAGGGCCCCTTAAGATACCTAAGACCCCTTATTAGGGCCTAATATGACATAATAGGGTCTATTATGACTTAAGACCTCTTAGTAGGGCCTATTATGACTTAATAGGACCTATTTTGACAAAATATGAGCTATTATGGCATAATACCACTTAAGATGACCTATTACAACATAAGACCCCTTAAAGAGACCCTATTATGACATAAAACCCCTTAAGAACCCTTAGCAAGACCTATTATGACTTAATATAACCTATCATGACATCATACTCGTAAGATGACCTTTTATGACATAAGACTCCTAACTATGACCTATTATGACATTATAACAGGCTTAGTAGGAATTATATATTATGACCTTATAACCCTTATGAGGACCTATTATTCAACACAATTCCCCTTAATAGGACCGCTAGTTAGATGTTTAAATGAACTATATAGATGTACATCTAGTTAGATGTTTAGATGTTTAAATTTGTTCATGATATGTTTAAATGTTATGTATAGTTAGATACTTTTTTTAAAATGTACTTTATTACATGTTTCTTGAGTAAAATATGCCCTCTCTCTCTCTCTCTCTCTCTCTCTCTCTCACACATATCCATCATTTAGAATTGTACATGTATACTTTTAGATTTTAATATTAGTGTCCATTTTATATCCACTTGTACTTAATTTTTAACATTTAACACATGTTACCCCTAGATGGCCACACACAATAGAGATGGTGTACCTTAAGGTGATGCATTTGAGGGTCAGGCACCTAAAGTTGGTGCACACGCTTTTCTGCCTCACATTCCAGATATTGCAACCATATTTCAGATTGCTCACATAGAGATGGGTCAAATGTGAGAGTCCATCAGTAGATCTAAGGAGGGTTTGTGCAAAGATATTTGTACTACTCTATTGAGGAGTCTTGAGAATTTTACTGCAAGGTTGAGATCTCATTCTTCATTTACACCACATTTTATTGAGACCATTTTTTGAGAGTTGAGGTCTTGGGCAATGTATCCTTAGAGACGGTCCAGACTCATGTCCCTGTGAGATCATCAAACGAAGGCCTTCCCACATTATTATGGGAAGGACAAGGTGAGGGGATATCATGTTACATAATACATCATTCCTCATATAGATTAAATGATATATCCTCAATTCCTTGAAACATATGGTCACTATCCTAATAACAACAAAATTCCATTATATTTTTCCCAGCAGTTGTATAATGAGATCCGTTTGGGTCTCAATGTCAACTATCTAGATCTTCCTAGATATATTAGTCAAGGGCATGCCAGATTTGTTAATCGTCACCAGTATCATAGGGATGATTGATTTGTACCTTCTCATAGATAGTTGGTTCAACAGAGGACTCTGGCAGTGGCACCAATGATGGATGCTACCATCAATAGAGTTATCATTGCTTCCCAAAGGGAAGTAGTTGACAAGATAGGGCATATTGCATTTGTAGCCACCACCATTACTTCTGACATAATCAATAGATATATTTTGACTAGACCGAGCCGACCAAGATTGTCTGCTGAGGCATCATCTAGTACTGCAAGATTGAGCGACGAGGCATATAGAATTGCAGGTCTTCCTACACCAGATGAGATACAAGAGCTTTCTTGATAGCATAGTCACTTGGATTTGGTGATTAATTTTTTGGAGGATATGTTGCAATCATATTCCTATATTGAAAATTTGCAGAGGATACTAGTACAATCTGTCATAGATGTCATCAGAGTTGCGCATGGTCATGTAGCTCCACTGACCCAGGACACATCATCAAGTCATACATAGCACACTTCATAGCACTCTGCATGACACTCTACACCCACAGATCACTCCACGACTACAGAGATAGGGATACAAGTTGGATATGTTTGCATCATAGCTGAGGGCCTAGAGGCATTTGAGGAGTAGTTGTGAAGGTTGAGTTAGGTTGACATTGGCACTAATATAGGATCCTATATGGATATGGTAGTGCATCCAAGTTCTAATTCTACACCACTCCCCTCTCAACTATACACCTACCTACACTCTTCGTTACTAGAGAAGTTCGGAACTAGAGATGGTGTAGGTGTGTTAGTAATAACTGAGAGGGGAGGGGGGGGGTGAATCAGTGGCCTCAAAAACTTATCCTTATTCTAACCACCAATCAAATAAACCTTAGATTATTATGTCCCTACAAGATGCATGCCATGAGATACTTATAATGATTATTTGTCTATCGATTTACCTTGTCTGTTCTTATTCTCCTTAATTACCGATAGGCAGTATAACTATTTACTGAAATACAGTAAATATGTAGAGTATACCGATAGATCCAGTGTTAACTATGTCAGCTACAAAACAATAAATAAATGAATCATACACACATAACACATGAATTTTTAATGTGGAAACCTTGTTAAGGGAAAAAACCACTAGGACCGGTACCCCAAATTTTCACTCTTCTAAAGTGAGCCCTGTTAAGAGCCAACCATGTTAAAGGTTACAAACACACTATTAGGTGTGACCTTGTTAGAGGATTTT
>MU225820.1:2036454-2082201 GCA_018584345.1 Thuja plicata | reverse complement strand
TATTTACATACTTGCATACATTCGAATTTCAATTACATATCTATTGAATATCATAGCTTCATTGTTAGATTCAATTCTACTACATGTTAGCATTCTGCACTTTATTGATTTCAAGGTTAATTCCTAATTTGGGGTTTGACTAAGGAAAACCCCTCCCCCACAACAAAACAAACTCCTTTTTCTTGTAGGTACAAGTACAGAACAGTGGATTTGAACCCAGATCTGGATACCCTTTTTAGCAAACTTTCAGGATTCACGAACAAAGTCACTTTCAGATCTGTGCAGGTCAGGGTTGACATTTGTGGGTCAAGGTCAAACTTTTTCATAATATGACATCGGAACGGAAAATGATTTCTGGGTTTTGTTCGTCTCTGCGTTTTGGTTTGGTATCAACTGTCAGTTTTTCCAGAAACAGTCTACAGACCTCAGAAAACAACATTCTTTGATCTTCAATATTTCAAGGTTAGTGCATTTCTCAAATCTTTTCAATTACAGTCATATATCATTTATATATATATAAATTAAAAAATTTAAGGTATCTCCTTTGTTATTTTACTTTCCAAATAGTTGATTCATTTGTGCATTAACCCTTCTCTTGGGTTGATCAACTTGGATCTCCCATTTGTGCATTTGGGAATAGAAAAGGAACATCTTATCTTCTCCTTAATCACAATTGCAATACATAATCAATTCAATTCAATCAAGGTTAAAAGAATCCAATACAATCTAGGTAATTCAAAGAACAATCTACACATTAACACCTTATATTTCAATATAATCAATTCACAAACAATCTATAAATCAAATCAATCATTTCTATAATTTATCTATTACATTTTAGTAACAACATTCTATTTCATATCTTACAGTAGGGAACCAAAATTACATGTATTAGATTGGGTTGATCTAATTGTTTTCATGTTGTTTTAGTAGCAGCTCGGCTAGGTCAAGTTGCAGTCCCTTCTTCACAATTTTGTATGGAGTGTCGAATGCTCCATAAGCAAAGTTGTTCATTCTATTGGCTTGAAAGATTTTATATCCAATCACATACGCACCAAATTTCATTTCAGGGTCGGTGATTAAATTGATTTTCAGACCTTTGTCGTCCCATTTGGCTCCAGTTAACTTTTCAATCTCGAGGCATCTAGAGTGCCTTAGGGCTTTTGCTTTCTCAGTTTGGGTATCCAGTCACTGTGTGAATCACATCCTTTGTGATTGGTTTGGGTTCATCTAACCACATCTTTCCATCACGCACTCGGCTGATCACAATGTGAATCCATTCCATTTTGAAATCTTTTGCGAACAATAGGGCATTGGTTAACCCTTTCACTTCAATATGGTTGTACTCGTCCCTTAAGTTACAATCCTTGCATAGCTTCTTGTAAGCTTCCTCAAGCTCAAGTTCTCCAATCTCTGCAACTTTGCAGTGGATGTATGCATGGATGTCTTCAACCAGTAAAACCCTAGGTAGGATACTAAAAAATGCTCCTTTGTCGTCAGGTTGAGCAGCAACCTCAGGAAAAAACTTATAGTTAGGTTCCTCACAGGTCGAGTTCTTTATTAAAATAACCTTGTTGTCCTTTTCCATCTTGATCTTTGAGGTTCATGAAGTGGATGCCATTGTTCATTAATTTAGGGCTTCTTCACAAATAACCTGTTAGCTTGGTGAATCTAGATACTCACTGGATATTTGCAAATAACCTGTTAGCTTGGTGAATCTAGATACTCACTGGATGTTTGTTGGGAATGCTTTAAATATGTTGGAGTAGCTTTGAAAGTGTTGTGAATCACTTCGCAATGTGGTCTCTATGAATCACTCTTCTTCGCTCTACAATTTTCTTTTTAATATTGGGTGAACTGATGAGTTCATGTTGTCCTTTTTATAGAAAAATACCCTAAGTGATGCATTAAATGCTTCAACTATCACTCGGTCCATGAAACAAATATGCTTAGTCAACACACCAAATTCTTTAGCTCGGTGAATATACAATGCTCGGTACATAGTGTCAACTCGGTTGTCTTTCACATGTTCATCGACGTGCAGTTTATGCTCGGTTCATATTGACCGGCTAGACTAGATTCACATAACATGCAATACCATAGTGCATCTTTATTCATTCTAATTTGGTATATTCTCAATGAATATAGGAACTGATGTAAACTATAAATTCATAGAGTGCAGTTCCATACTTACTTGTATTGCTTAGGTGGGGGTGGTGGAATCACCTGATCCATTGGATGAGGTGTCACCAACTGTAATGCTTGGTCCAACATTATCATTGTTTGAAGCTCTCCTCCACATTTGATTTCTCATTCTCATGATGTCTTCAATAGTATTTCAATTTTCAAAGGTGCTTAACTCTGTCACTCAGTCTCTACAGTCCTTACTTAAGTGACCGACCTTATGACAGTGTAAGCAGGCCATTCCAGGGTTAGTCCAGTTTCTAGATCTTCTTATCCATTTCCTCATATATTTAGAAACTATATGTCTATATCTACCACATGTTGTGCAATTTACCCAAGTGTTGTAATCCCAAACATATGTATTACCGACTCGTCTCAGTTGATATGCATTTTCTTGTTCTTTAGGTTTCCAAACTTTCTTTATCTTTTTATTGCATTCAAGAAATGTGTGGCCATGCATGTTGCAAGTAGGACAATGTTTTTCCATGTAAGATTTATTCTTTGGTTTGTTCAGCTTAGATCTGCATTCATGTGCTTTGTGTCCATGCTTGTTACAGTTATAACAATTACCTATGAATGTAGAAGTAGTTTTAGGAATACCTTTTTCTTTGCTCTTATAAACATTTGATGTGTGGCCTAGTTTTCTACAATGATTACATGAGCACCTCTTTGGTCTTGGATTTGTGTAGACATTCCTTTGATCAGCTTGGTTTGATGACTCTACATGCTTGGTAAACCCTAAAACAATATTATTGTTGAGTCTTCTTTGTCCATTCAGAAATTCATCCATTCTTTTTGTACTATCTTTAGCTTTCTTGATCATATCATTATGTTGTTGTTTAATCTTCACTTCATGCTTTAGTTTATCATTTTCTTCTTTTAGTTCACCAATAACTTCCAATTTTCCAACAAGTTCCATGTTTACTCAGTTGGCCTCGTGACTCATAAGAACTATTTGATTGGTGATCTCAAAGTGATGTTCAGTAAGTCTTTGTATCTCAGATTTTTTCTCTTGCATCTTTTTAGTAATCTTTCTCCTATCATCAATAGCCAAAGTTATTTCTTGTTCAGCTTGTCTTGCATTATTCATAACATCAATCATTCTTACCATTTGTGTCTCTTGACCGATCTGCAGTACTTTTACTTGTTCAGTCAAATGTTGATTGATTTTATTTAGATTTGCAATGGTTCCTTCAGATGTGTCATATATACTACCAGATCCAGATCCAGATGAATCAAATAGGTTAGGTATCTCTTCTTCATGATAGTCAGTTTCATTGTAGTGAGATGCCATGACTTTTCTTTCAGCCAATAACTCTTTCAGTTTGTTTCTTGCCTCTTTGTATTGCTCAAATAAAATTTATATTTGCAACTTCTGATTCTCAATATTTTTTATCAAGCTTATACCTTTCCATTGTAATATCTTTTCTCTCAAGCGATTAAACTTTTCCAAATAAGAGAACTAGCTTTGATACCAATTGTTAGAATAGTGGAAGGGTGTGTACTGAGAGGGGAGGGGTGAATCAGTACCCTTAAAAACTTTTACAAATTAAACCTTAGTACTCATTACTTGCATAACCAACCATTGTATCTTTTCTACTTCATACATGCAATATCATAGCATAAATGTAAATGTATGTAAACAAACATTGAAACATTCATGAAACTCATTTACACATGACACAAGTATTTGATAACATGGAAAACCTTGTTAGTGTTAGAAAGTGATCTATTTTGCATGGTGAGATTCAATTTTTGGTTTTCATTTATGGCAACACATCTGGGTTACAGATCGATTCCTATGAAGTTGAGTTTTGATGACTCTAAAATTGACTAAGTACAGAAGCAGAGTTACAGAGGTATTTTGGGTATCAAAGATCGAGATCGATGAATTAGGGAAAGTGAGATTAGAGGAAGATAGTATGAGGTATATGTGACCTCCACCTAAGATCAATTTTTTTTTTTGTAAATTTTACAGCAAGTTAGAGAGATTTGAAGTCAGACAGACAACAACAGAACAGTGATATAGAGCAGTTGGACAAAAGCAATGATTCAGAGAGTATGACATGGAATCCTGGCAATCGAAGTTGGATTATGGTTGTTGATAACCTACACTTTGATTATGTAAGAGCGTCGACTTTGCATTTGAAATTTGTTTTATTATGTATTTTGTATTGACAGTCGACTAAGTAATATTTGGTTAAGAGAGTTGACTTAGTTAAGAGATAAGATATATATATGGAGAAATTTTTGTTGAGCAAAGATATTGTGGATGAGAGATGATTGGATGAATGATATTACATGAAAATTGTAGAGCAAAGGATGACAGATATCATTGATGAGCTATGACATGAACTATCTAAGCATTAGAGATGCTTGTTTTGTTCATTACTGAGAATATTTTGTAACAAAATTACATTGTAAGAGCTGTAAGCTCATTTGGCCCCTAATAGGGTGTTTTATACCTTTAACAGGGTTGTAATTCCTTTAACAAGGAAATGTACCATGTAATATTCAACACCTAATAGGGACACTATATTTTAGTGCATGCTTGTGGGTACCATACCCACCGGGGTTTTCCCTTGGCTAGGGTTTCCTCGACAACAAAATTATGGTGTTATGGGTACTGTGTTATTTTCTTATGTTCTTTTCATTTCTACAAGTATATGGTTAATGTTTAATTAGTTGAAATTTTTAATAAGTGTACTTGTAATACTTATTCACCCCTCCTCTCAGTATTACTTAATTCTAACAATTGGTATCAGAGATTTTGGCCCTTGGAGAGAAAGTCTAACAGCTTAAGAGAGATCAGAATGGATTTGGATAGTTTGCAAGAAAACTTTGATGCTGCACTTGAAGACCTTGACAAAGAAAAAGTAGAGAATGGAGAATTGAGATTAAACATGCGTAGAGTTGAGAAATTTATAAGGAAACTCAGAGACCAGCTTGAACTTTCCAAAAATCAGAGACAAGATCTTGTGGTTTAGATAAAAGAAGATTCGGACAAAGACAATTAAGATTACATGAAGCAACTTGAAGAAGAAAATGAAACCTTGAAACTTGAGAATGAAGCTATGACTAAAGAGATACAGTTACAAAAGGATGCTAAGAAGAATATTGAAGAAACTTTGAATAATGCATTAGAAAAAATGAAGAATGAGGCTGACAATTACAAGAACAAGTATCTAGAACTGGAGAAATACAATCAGATTATAAAAGGTGAACTTGTTGAGGCAAAGAAACAAATTGAGAAACTTCACACCAACAGTGATTTGATCGATGAAGAAAGAGATAGATAGAAACCTAAAGGTGATATGAATGGTATTGACTTCAATGAAGCTGAATGCTCAAACAATTAGGAAGATAAATCTGGTGCAAAGATTGATGTTGAAAAACTTACTATTGAAGAACCTAGAGAGTAGATCAGACCTTTCAGAGGTAGATGCTTTGGATGTAATAAGTTTGGACACATGAAAAGAGATTGTAGAGGTAATGCCAATTTTAAGACCTTTTCTAGCTATTGTTTTAATTGCAATGGATATGGGCACAAGAAAGCACAATGCAACAAACCTAATCAATCTGGATATAGACAAGACAATGGAAGATAACCTACTGTGAAACCTACATGCTACAAATGTAGTAATATTGGACACATTAAGAAGTACTATAAGCTGCAAGTAAATAAGGAAAGAAGACTTCCTATATGTTACAAATGCAATAATCCAGGTCATATAGAAAAGTTTTGCAAGTATAATGGAGCAAACAATAGAAGAGTACCACCTCCTATGAATACAGAGAAGAATGGAAATGATATTGGTAAAAGTGTTGTAGATTTGAAGAATGATTTTTCATAGTTGTTTTAAGAAAGCAGAAGATAACGACAATGGTAAGATATAGAAGATCAAGGAAACAAGTGAGACATTGGTTCAGGGAGAGACAGTAGATGCTACTAGATCTTTGCCTGATGGTAGTAAAGCATAATCGACCTAATTGGTCGATCATGGCCTAAGGGGGAGCATTGGATAAATACATCGAAATATATCCCGCCTTGAAACTTGTGGATTGAGCTCATGCAAGCTTAGGTATGAACATGGATGACATCTTGGAGTATACAATTAAGAGCGCAACATCAGCCAACACATATATTTTGATCACAAGATCTACAAACGATTGGACAGTATTGGGTAAAGTGAAATTTTATAACTTAAACATTGTATAAAGCACCACATGAAGATATATTTCTTCACCATTTGACAAAGAGAGGCCTAAGGAGATCATAGAGCAGAGAGATTCAGTCTATCCTACATTTGCCTTGCTTGATCGATTGAAGCAAAAACTTAGAATTCAACGTGAAAGAGGTATTTACATCACCTAGCTATCGATGCACCTATTATTTATGATGTTGTAGATAGACCTAGGTATAAGTTCAAGAAACATCCATTCAAGTCTTGTGAAGAAGATCCCAAAGGATCATTTTATCGGACACCCTACGAATTTTTACATGTAGAAGATTTTAGGGCTTACATTCAATGTAAGTATGATATACTAGGCACTGATGATATTTGTACTGAGATGGAGTATATGACTGATAAAGGAATCATGAGAGTTGAGTTCAAACACATTGATCAGTTGAGTATTATGAAAACTTTGGATTTGTATGAATTCGACGAAGAAGAATGGTTCAAGATATTATTGAGCAGAGTACATGATCAATTCATTTGGATAGGCCAGCAACCTGTGAATATTTGCAGCGATTTAATTCATGAGATTACTAGATTGGATAACACGAGAATCATTCTTGTTGTAGAAAAACATGTGAAGAAGCAAGTTGAAACCCTAACACACTCTAAATGGGACAGGCGAGCAATGGCTGTGAATGACATCTTTCAACAAGATGTGAGACTAATTGGTATGATACTTGGCTATAAATTCTACTACAACAGTATACCTAATTCAGTATCTGTAGGAGTTATCATAATGGCATAGAGAATGGTAAAAGAAAATGTAAAATATAACCTATGCGAAGTGTTAGCGCAATAATTTCTTGAGAATATAAAACTGGTAAAGAAAGACAAAATGAAGACCTTTAGATTTGGCTCACTATTGGTACATATGTTTATTCACATTGAACAAAAATTCCTAGGTATACACCCTAGTGGTTGGAAAATAGGGATACCTACTGGTATTCAGATCACACAGAGTTACAGAAGACATAACAGAATATGGGTTGATGGTGAATTATTTGGAATGATCAAAATCCTTCGCAGGAAGATGAAAGATAGATATAAGATACCTGATGACATAGTTGAGAAATACAAGGATACAATCTGTTTCATGGTTGAAACTGATTGTGTATGCTTTGAGGAAGTCACACCAAGGAAGAAATGGTGTTATCCTATGGGATATGAGGTAAGTTCAGAGGTACTTACTATGCAAGTTGAACATGTTATTACATCTGAGATTGACACATCAGAAGAAAGATGGGGAACCTATGAGGAGAAATATGCTAAGGTAAGAGAATAATAGACTAGAGGTATGAGGAAAAGGAAAATTGATAACCTTGTGCATGAGTGTGGTGTAAAGCCAGGAATAACAGAGGAAGAATTGAAATAAGTGAAAAGGAAAATGGATGAGCAATCTTTTGGATTGGCAAGTGATAGTATTGTAGCTCTTCCCACTCCTGAAGTAGTAATGGTAGACAATCCACCTCCTCCATCACAATAGACATCACAAGCTGAGAAGATTACTCCTAGAGTAAACATCGAATCTAGCAGGCATACATCACCTATGGAACCAAGCATTGTAAGAGAAGAGAAGAAAACTAAAACTGAGAAGCACATATGGAAGCGTGACATGAAGATGATTGAGAAGAGAGATATTGAGTAGGGAAAGCTAGTTACAGTAAACAAATACTATGAAAGGTATCGTGAAAAGATAAACTTAAGATTGAAGATATTGTGGTTAATCACTTACTTGTTTAAAATAAGAATCTATTGGAAATTGAGGGAAGTGTACCTGAATATCTATATAGGAGATTGGAGATAGGGAAACAGTTAGCAAAAATTGAAGATGAAACAATCAGAAATCAGGAAATTGACAACATGCTACCTGTGATATCTTTACAAGAAAGGGACAGAATACTCAAAGAATTGAAACCTTTGTTGAGAACTAAGATCAGACTACTGAAAATCATGGCAAGAAGATATGATGAAATCACTAACGAGACTCAGAAAGCACTCGATAAAATATTGATGAATCCTACTCTTGAGGAGACTCCACTTCCTAAAACCACTTTTCCTACAAACTTAGGAATGGGAGAGAGTTTGAAGCCAGCTAAGGCAAGTGCTGAGAAGAGAAAAGTTAATACACAACCATATTTCTATGTTTCTAGTGTACCTATAACACTTGACACCTCTAATGATGAGAAGGACCCATTTGCTGAAAATATGGACAACACAATTGCTGAGGAAGAGGAGCAGAAAGAGGAAGAAGAGAAGAATAAAGTGTTGGAATTAATGGGAAGTGTGTACTGAGAGGGGAGAGGTGAATCAATACCTCTAAATCTTTCTTGTCTTTTATTAGTTAACCTTTGTGTAATCAATTATATATCTAACCATCTCTTCTATATTATCTTTGTGTAAGACATATTAATTCTTTATCTTAATCATTCATAGAAACATTCATGAAATTAATTAACACATAACACAAGATATGATAACGCAGAAAAATCTTGCTAGGAAGTCAAAACTACGGTGGGGATGACACCCACAAATTATTCACTATCTGCAGATTGGAAGAGGCCAGTTAAGGCTTACAATTTGATCACTTCTGATGATCTACCCTGTTAGGATTTTCTATGGAGACTTGTTAAAGTCTACTCTGTTAAGAGATTTAGCAGCACTGTTTAGTGTGCACTCGGTTAAGATATCTACAATTGGATGGTTAAATCCACCTTCCTTGAAAGGATTTTTACACTTTGCTTCACTTGTTAGAATGTAAGAAAATTACACTTTGAACTGAGTGTATGTCATCTCCTATACCTGATTACAGATCTATTCAAGATTACATGTATAAGTGTATCACCTAATGTGATTGAATAATACCTCTATTGCTCGGTAGCCTCTGTTCTTGGTTCTTGATAACCAAATTCACCTTTTGTTGTTCAGGTTCTTGAAACTTTCAGTCTCATCCATAGATGTGCTCGTGGGCTATATTCTTCCTCTCATCCATAATAGTGAATTATTACAGCATCTATTTATATATAAGATAGATTTACCTAATTAAGTTTCACATAAAACAATATTAACTCTAAGATCATAGTTTTACAACTTGACCTTGATCTTTTAGTCTATGTGTTTTAAATCAGTTAGACTGAAAAAAAATACTTACAGTAATGTTTTTTGTCCTTTAAGTAATGGTTTCAAAACAAATCAAGACTCTATAAATAGAATAATAATGTTTTATTTGATGTGGAAGTCAGATCCACTTTTTGCGGGCTTCAACTGACTTTCAATTTTTGTCAGTCGGTTATGCTCTGAAATCAGTTTGACTATCTCTTAGTGTTGCTTGCTTGAACTGTCTCTCGGGTTCCACTTTGACTGTTCTCTCGGGTTGCACTATATCTTGCTCATCAGGTTCCATTTTCGGGTTCCTCTTTATCCTTTTCACTTTGCATTCTCGGTTTACACACAAAACTATGTTGTCAATTTTATGTGTACTTAGCAATTTTTGGTGATCTCTGATATTTGTATTTTTGGTTTTCTCTTGTCCTTTCTTTTGGTGTATGTTTACCGAAGATCTTCTTTGCATACTAATGGCAAAATAATGTCATCAATCTCCCCCTCTGACATTAGTATCAAAAAATGATATGTGCAAAATACTTAACACACTGTTTAGTATGTACACCATATATATTCCTTAGTCATTTCATGACTCCCCCTATGCATATGCCGGTATAGTATAAGTATATGTACATGATACTCTTTTTTTATTGTTTTCCTATATGTACATATATCATTATTTTCCCCCTTTTTTGATATTAAGGGCAAAGGTGTATACCTATAGCTTATCAAAAATATGAGAGTGTGAGGACTTCATGTCCTCCATCATCTTCTCCCATTTTTCTTTTAGGTTGTCTAGAGCCATGTGCTCGACTGTGATCCTTGCATGCATGTCATAGATGTTGTCTGCTATAGACATCTCAGTGGTGGCTTTCAGTTGTCTTGTTGAACTGATATGCTGTTGAAATAGTGTTATATTTGGTAGAAGTTGATGCTGAAGCTCGGTGACCTCTTCCGTAAATTGTGTTTCTTCTTCCCACAGTTCTTGTCTTAACCTTTTTATTTCAACAATTTTATCATAATGCAAATTTATTGCATTGTTATCACTGGTTAAGCCTTTAGCACTTGTAGCTAGATCAAAATCTAACTTTTCTATTTTATCACTATGATCCTTAGTGAATTTATCAATTATTCTCAATTGTTGTATCAAGGAAATAGCTTCAGCATTTATTGGATCTAATTCACTTACTAATTTTGAAATTTTTACCTTATTTTCTGCCACTTCTTGTCTGATCTTTTCAATAAGTTTGTGCTGATATTTTTACTCTTCTCTCTCCTTAATTGCCTTTTCTGCATCAATTTTCTGTGTTGTGATGACTTCGGTGAGAGTGACTAGTTGATCAAGGATAGGTTTATTGTGATCAACATCAACATCGGGTACAATCTGATTCAAGATGTTCCTAGTTGTCTCTAGTACCATGGAGTCTTTGTGCTCCTTTCTTAGCTTCTCATGTAGTGCCTTCCTTTGGCATATTTCACCGTACTCTTTTAGTGCTTCATAGTCTAGTGTAGTTGGGTCACATTTGGGTATCTCAATTATCTCATCTAGAGTGACTTCCAACTTACTCTTTTTGGTTTTCTTCTTCTTCTTCTTCTTAGTTTCACTTGAATGTAGAACCATAGCCAACTTCTTGGCTTTGTCTGTTGTGCTAGATGAAGTGATTTGGGGTATTGCCTCTTTGTGTTGTTGTGCCTCGGTGTCATCTTGTTGGTTTTGAGTGGATGTCTCCACATCAACCTTTACATTATCTGTAGCAACCTTTTTGATTTCCTCAAGAGTGCCATCTGTTGGTTTTTCTCCTTCATCGGTATCCTTATGTACTTCATCTTCCTTTGTCTATGCATCCTTATCAGTATTGTCTCCATCTATTTTCTTTGAATCTCCTTTTGTAACCTTGTCAATTTCGGTTACAATTTGAGTGTCTATGATGACATTCTGGTCATCGGTATTGTCTTTCTTTCCTTCATCCCCTGCATCCTTGGGAATGCTTGATTCTTTGTCAGGTGATTTATCTTTTTCTTGAAGTATATTGATGGCTTGCATGAATGTTGGCATATTTCCAGGTATGTTTACTTGTGAAATGTCAATTGTAGTGTCCTATTCATCAGTCTTGTCCTTGATAACAGTGAAATTTTCATCTTTCTATATTTCTTCTGTTGTATCATCGGTTATGTCAATGATTGTGTTGTCCACAATGTTGTCCATAGTGGTGTTTGGCCATGTCTCATCTGCAACATCCATATCCTTGTTTCCTATGGTGTCCATTTCTTCTTTGTCCAATTCAACATTTGTGATGATAATTGGTTTTGTGCTCTTAGTAGCCTGATCATCCTTGGTTTCTTGATTCTCGGTTAGAGTTCTCTATGGCTCAGTACTTGTACCCTTTTCAGGAATATTAAGTATTTTCTTCCATTTGGCTTCACTTTTTTGGTCTAAATCCAGTATATGTCCTTTAAGCACTTGGTAGGCTCTCATCTTCAGTGAGAACCTTTTGGAACGAGCCTTCATCATTTCTTTGATCTCCTCCATTTTTATTCGGGAGGTATGACTGATACTAGGGCTCTTTCCCTAATTTATTTCTTGGAGTGCAAGGAAAAAGTCCATATTGCCGATACCCTGTCTTGAATTTCTTTGGGCATACTATCTTCTAGTTGGATTGGGAGGTATTTTTATATGCACATCATCTTGATGATTGCCTCCTCAATCTTATTTTTATCCAAGGGATCTAATTTTAACCATTACTTTACCTTCCTTGTATTTACTGAACCTATATTGATTATTGAGGCACATACCCCATCAATTGTTTCAGGTATCTTGTTCTTTTCCTCTTGAACACCTTCATCCTATTATGTGTCCTCAATGTACTCCTTCATTCTAATGAACTTTCTTCTTTTTCTTGGCCCTCTTTTCTATGTTGTCGGTTTCCTCTTTTAGGTCCTTACTTGACTTTTCTTCAAGGGTGAAGGACTCATGTCAATTGTTTGACTTCTTGTCCTTGAAGCAGTTGTGGTTCTAAGCTTCTTAGCTCATGTTGGTAATGAAGTATCTGACTCTATAGACTTAGAGTCACTTTCTTGCTCAGGCTTACTAATGGGTGATTGTCCCTCGGTTTCTTCTAACTATCTGGTTTCTTCCTTTGTGACCGACAACCTTTTCTTCAAGTTCTTTTCCATTTTATCTTTCTTCCTATCTATTTTCTTTACAACCAAGCCAATTTTTATTCTTGCTTTGGCCTCTTCATAAGTGTGGAACTTTGGTTATGTTTTGTCTAAGGGTTCATTTATCAATGCATCGATTACATTGGATGCTTGATCAATGTTTACCTCATAGTCTAATGGTTGTAACTATGCTATCCTTGGTATAACAAGCTTGATGTATGTGTGGTCTATGTCAGCCATGAAACATATATCATCCTTGAATTTCTCAATTAGTTGCTCTAGGATCCTTACTCTTTTCTGCATTCTCTCCTTGAATCCAGTAAAGTACTCATCCATAACTGTCTCAAAATTGTCTCGCAGTGATGTTATGTACTCACTGATCTGTATGGTGACTGGTCTAGCGGTATCCCATTTTACATCTCCTACTGATGGAAATGATTCTTGGAAGTAAAATAAAATACACATGATAAGTGAGCCAAACTTACATGTATTTGTGTTTGCATTTTTTATTGTTCTCAAGTTTTCTTCTAACTAGTTGAGTAGAAGTTCTGACAAATCCAACTGAGTTCCTTTCTTTACAATTTTATATGTTGTATCCACTGCTCTAGATGCTATGTTGTTCATCCTGATAGCTTGAAATAATTTGTATCCCAGGACACATGCTCCAAATTTAAGTTCATCATCTGTGATAGTGGATACCTTAAGTCCTCTTCCACCACACTTGTCTCCTGTGTTCTTTTCAATTTCATCCATGGTTGGGTGTTTCAATGCCTTTACCTTATCAGTTATTAAATAATTGGTGACTACATGATTAACATCTTGGGTTATCATTTTAGGCTCATCCATCCATAGCTTGTGGTTGTGAATTCTGCTCAGTACTAATCGAATCCACTCGGTCTTGAATACCTTTGGGAATAATAGGTCATTTTTTATCCCTTTCACCTCTATGTGCTTGCGCTCATCTTTAATAGATCCATCATCATTGCATAGCTTCTTGAAATCTTTTTCAACCTTCAGGCCACCAATTTCTGCAATCTTGCAATGAATGTATGCTCGCATGTCTTTGACGAGCAAAACCCTAGTTGATATTTGCGAGAATGCTCTAGCATTATCGAGTTGTGATGCAACCTTTGGGCATATCTTGTAAAGGGGTTCCTCACAGGTAGAATTCTTGACAAGTTTGACCTTGTCCTTCTTGATGCTCTTCAGTTTAGTGGTTCTTGAACTTGTGGCCATTGTTTCAGACATTTAGGGCTTTTTGTAAATGTATAAAACAAAGTTCTTGGTTAATGTAGGAACTTATTGTTTACTTCTGTAGTGGTCACTGATATGTTTGGAGTGTTGTGGGTCAAGTTGAATTCGCTCTATGATGTTGTCGCTACATGCTCAAATTTTGCTTTCGTCTCTCTAGTCTACTCGCTGGTGAATAATGAAACCCTTTCGTCACTTTTTTATAGACATTTTCCCTAAGTTGAGTCATTAATGCCCAACCACTCCTCGGTGTGTAAAGATGGAGTCGTTAAGTTGAACACTAACTTCTCTCTTCGGTGATAATGTGATACTTTGGGGCAGTCTTCTAACCTCTTACCTTTACTAACGGGTTTCAATGTATGATGAAGACAACTTTGTTTGCTTGCTTGATTACCGACGATGTTCGGTTTACACTAGAAACTTTTGCTTTTACATGTTAACCAACGAGTTTTGGTAAGTGTAGACAATTCAACTTTGAGTGTATACCAATGGATTTTGGTATGTATTACATGATGGAATAGTTTTCATATATTTTAACAAGTAATACCATGATGCATCTTTACTTATGAAAAATTGGCATTTTATCAACATATTATGGAACTAATGTAAAATACATCTTAGTGTAATGCAGTTCCATACTTGTTCTGCTTAGGTGGGGGTGGTGATG
Organism: Thuja plicata; assembly: GCA_018584345.1. Taxonomy (NCBI): domain Eukaryota; kingdom Viridiplantae; phylum Streptophyta; class Pinopsida; order Cupressales; family Cupressaceae; genus Thuja; species Thuja plicata. The sequence continues at coordinate 2,067,600 of MU225820.1, read as the reverse complement.
TCACTAGATCCATTGGATAGAGTGTCACCAATTGCATTGCTTGGTCCAGCTTCATCAGTGTTAGTAGCTTTCCTCCACATTTTGTTTCTCATCTTTCAGATGTCTTCAATGGTATTTTCATTGGGGAATGTTTTGGTCTCTGTCATTCAGTCTCATCAGTCTTTCTTGAGATGACAGACTTTATGATAGTGTAAGCATGCCATTCCAGGGTTAGTCCAACCTCTAGAATTTCTTATCCACTATCTCATACAGTTTGTGAATGTAGTATGGTGAAATATTCTATCTGTTGGGAGCAAGATCAAACATAAAACGTTAGTGGATTAGCACATATAAATCATAGAATGAACAAGAAACCAACAAGACTTCATCATAACATCAAATTGAGCTTAAAAACAAGTAAATTACACCCAATTCTACTTATTTTGATTTTCTCTTTTGGATGATTTTAGGTGTGCTCTCTAAAACACACAAAATGCAATGGATCCCAATGCAATGCAAGATTGACAAGCAAGAAGAGAGATTCAAGAGCTAGTATGAAGAACTAGTCTCAAATCTTCTTCAAGATGATGTTCTAAGCTATGAAAATGATATGCAAGACAATTGAAATAAAGTATGATTCATTAAACATTAGCCTATCATGTAACTTCTAAATGATTTAAGCATGAAAACATGAAACTAGCAATGAAAACATGAAATCTAGAGCTATGTTAGCATAATAACAATGCAAATTTGAGAGATGAAAAATGAAGAGGGGAAGACCTCTATTTATAAAGTTTTGAGAGAGAGGAAGAGGCTTGGATGAAGTGGCACTTATGTGGCATCCACATAAGAGCCACATAAGGGACACATAGGCTTAAAAGGATGGCCAATTTTGAGTCAAAATTGGTATTTAATATTGAGTAGCTCAATATTTCCAAGTAGGAGACAAACTTGTAAGAAGAATTTAAGAGGGATGGGTGCCCATTTTGGATAGAATTTCCCCATGTGGGTGAGCATTCTATTAGCCTTAAAAAGATTACGAATCACCCTTTAAGCAAGATCAAAGGACAGTTAGGTGGGGAAATATGTTTAGGAAATGAGGTGATGGGAGTATGGTAGGAATAGGGTAGGTTTGTAGGTTGGATTAATAGGTTCCTAGCTAGGGTTTAGATTATAATTCAAATTAAATTTGAATAAATCATAGTTTAGAAGAATTAGGAATATGGAGGATTTTAATAAATGTAAATTGATTAAAAAGGGAATTTCATGAGATAAATGTATTTAAATGAAATACATTAGAATAGTATTTAAGCTATTGATAAATACTAGCAAATGAAACTATTTAATTGATTAAATTAGATAGTTAGAGGAATAAGAGGGAAAATAAAATTAATAATCATATTAATATTTTTGGACGTCTACATTTTGCCCCTCTTTGACATGGCATCACAAGTGACGTTATGTCAAAGATAAGAAAATAAGTTGCCTCGGAGGAAGAGGGTTTCTAGGAGTCGTATTGAAGCAACGATGGTACAGGGTTGTGCCTCCTCGAGAAAAGAACACAATGAAGATGACGTTGTGGAATTTTCTCAAAAAAGGACACAACGGGCAAGAGGAAGAGAGAGGAGGGAATAAATAGAAGCCTTCTGAAATGCAATTAAAAATGCAGCTAAGAATGCTAATGCAAATGAAATGAATGCAGCTGATGAGCACTGGGGATCCATTTGTGTGAAAAATATGGAGAGCACATCCGATTTTGATATTGCAAGAGGAGGTATGCATCAGGTGTTAGAAAACACAGATGACAAGATTCCTTTGTGTGGACTAGATGCTCAAACAAAAGCACGCTGTAAAAGACACAAGTATTAGAATTCACCAGTCACAACGCACCAAGATATAGCAGATCGAGGTAGTGGTGAGTAGGCGTAAACTGACACAAAAAGATAAAATCAGTAAAGAAGGCCTCATGACCAAGCGGTCATTCAGTCCAAAGTTCTTGCCATGAAAAAGATTGATGTGATTAAGGATTTGATAAGCCGACATCGGAAGGATGCATCCTGACGGGCAAAGATTGGATTGGATTTGATTAAAAGATATTCATTGGCAAAAGCTGTGAACATGATGAGGAGCAAGGACAATTGGTCGCAAAACTGAGTTTTTGAAAACATGATTGCAGTCGTAAGAGTCAAAACGTGACTTGAAAAGCAAAAAACTGAGCGATGCAGAAAATAACCGATGGTTTATTGCAAGATTTTTGAGAATATTTGATGTTTTTGGAATTTTTGGAATTGTTGATTTTTTTTGGATTTTTCACGATTTTTAAATGTTTTTGGGATTTTATGCGTATTGAAGCTGTACAATGGAACAATTTATACAAAAATATACATGGGGGGGGGGGGGGGAATGGGTGGGAAAATAGGGGGCTATAAGAGGGGCTAGGGGGCTTAAGGAAGGTCATTTGTGAATAGTGAATAGTGAAAACTGAGCTCTGGAGTGAAAATCATGGCTGACAAGAGGATGAAGGGGCAGTTGGGGGAGCGCATGCGCACACACGGGAGGCCCGTGGAGAAACCGGTACCGGTGAGTGACTCAATCGAGACCTCACATTTATTACTATCAAATTTTTTAATGCTTTTGGGTAGGTTAGGGGCAATAAATGCTCAAAACTTGGGTTGCGGATTGGAGACACCGATTCCTAAACCAGCGTCTACGTGGATGTCGATCCCCAGATCGACGTCTTCGTAGATGCCAATCCTCAGATCGACATATTCACAGATGTTGATCCCTGAACTAGCGTCTCTTCAGACGTCGATGCTAGACCGACATCTTCAAAGATGCCAGACCTAGACCTGCATCTGCAAAGATGACGGTCTTTGAGGAAAGAGGGCAAAGATGTCGGTGTATGAACTGGTGTTTCTAGCTGAACTAGCGTCTGAGTCAAAAGGGGAAAACACCGAGGGGAAGGGAAATGAAAGGACCCAGTGGGGGCCAGGGATGGGTTAGCTAAGGACCTAGGGATAGGATTCCCTAGTTTGGGAGGTATTAGGATAAGAACACAAGAAATATGGGCTGACATGGTGGATTTTGAAATTGTGCAGGAGAAGTTCCCACCATTGGGATCCCGGGAGCATTGGCTTCCTACCATGGAGTTGGAGCCGCAGCTCACAGAGGATGACTGGGGATTGTTATTTGTTGTCGAGTTAGACTATGTGCCCCGTTGGCCTAGGCTACGAGCGTATAATGGGATGATGACCACGTTGATCGAGCAGTGGCACAGTGATATCACCACATTTCATTTGCCTACTGGAGAGGCGACTATTACACAAAAGGATGTTTGGAGGATCCTTCGGATACCTATCCGAGGGGCGATTCCTCAGTACTGGTTAGAGGATAGAAACCACCATATGGATATTGCTTTAAGGAGACTGATGAGGTAGATTCCCACATACAGGACCTGGATGCCCTGGCAGCCAGCATTCAACAGGAGATTACGATAGATAGCCTTGTATTTGGCTGGGTTGATCGGAGGGTGCATGTTAGCTGACCTAGCTGGACATGGTTTTGGCATGGGATGGTCGTGGGTTCTAGCAGAGATGCTAGAGGAGGGGACTACCTATTGTTAGGGTTACATTATCTTAGGACAGTTTTACTACAATTTACACATGGCTGCGTACCGCAGGGTGCGCAACATGGGGACAGGCGTGACACTGATGTTAGTGTGGGCATGGGAGCACATCACAATGTTACAGTCGATGAGAGTGTGAGAGGCATGACAACCTAGAGAGACCTATGCCTAAAAATATAGGCTTCCTTTGAGATATACCTCTGTTGGACATACCGACTACTGGCGATGATTGTTCGATGAGGTACTGGTTTTCTGCTGGACCCCGTACAAACTCTGCAAGCCATGGGGAGCTATGGATTGGGTGGCAGGAGCAGAGGATGGATTCGAGGTGTTCTTGTACATGTTGTATGTATAGATTGAGTGCTTTCTACTAAGGAGGACCAGCCACCAGATAGAGAGGTATAGACCATCCAGGGTCATGCGACAGTTTGGGCTACAACAGGGGGTGGTGGTAGAGGATTCCTTACATCCTCATGTCACCAAGGAGGTAGGTACATGGGGGAGATATATAGATTCTCTTATAGTGAGAGAATCCTGGAGGGAGATGGTTTAGATAGATTTTGTGGCACGACCTGATGTTACGGATGCAGGGATGACTCCTGAGTACACAACATGGTGGGACGCACATGTGCTCTTACAACTCACAGACCCAGCGTAGGTGGCTGTTGATGAGCAGCCGACAGGGGATATGGATGTCGATGATGGGACAGACATAGGAGATGCCCTAGAGACCTCAGCAGCATGTCCGAGGAGGAGGCCACAACGAAGACAGGTTAGACCTCATATAGAGACACATGCATGGGCTGGACTAGATCAGGAGCCATAGGGGCCACTACTAGTATAGGGACAGGACCAGGCACCCCAAATACTAGTCTAGGGATAGGGACAGGTACAGGCACTATAGGTGCCACCACAGGTATAAATGCCACAGGGGCCGTAGGGGCCACCAGTAGGATATGTAGCATAGGAGACTCATGACACTGTCATCACTGAGCGAGACAGTCTACAGACAGAGTGTGCATGACTGCAAGGATTACTAGGCATGGCACAGGTATCGGAGATAATACTGCATATTGAGATGACCTAGATACAGGGGTTACTGATAGCAGAGATAGTATGGGCTAACAGGGAAGAGGGTTCACTGAATACTCTACAGGGCAGGGTGGATGTAGGAGAGTTATCCATGGTCAATTTGACACAGGATGCTGTAGAGCTCCAGACTGAGATAGGTACCCTTATAGATCAGTTAGGGACTTTGACAGAGTAGATGGATCAGGTCACTAAGTAGATCTTGGCATTGACCTCTGAGAGGGATGTAGCACAGAGGCGGGTCGAGGCGTACAGGGCTGAGTGAGACATCGCTAGGTAGGAGGCTGTCGCAGGTGGGGTTGGACAGGTTGTAGCTAAGGCTTTTGCAGCTCATAGAGATGTGACCAGGGCAGGCAGGGAGGTGGCCCATTATCGAGTTTTGTATCATCAGCTTGTGCTTGAGGGACAGAGGCGAGAGTACTCAGAGAGGTCTCAATCTTAGAGTACAGTGCAGACTTTAGCATCACAGGGATCTATGGGCATGCAACCACATTTGCCACCAGAGTAGGGAGGTGGATCATCACAACCTCTGGCATGATTCAACAGAGGATCATGTGACACACATTTTTGTATTTTTAGATGTACATGTATATTGGCACTGAGGTGCACTTGATGTATTTTATTGATGATAGTCATTGTACTTATGGACATTTGATATATATATGATGATCGATGAGGACTCTATGATGTTCATGATGTGTGATTTTCATGCTTTGATATATATGATGTTTTGATGCATATGCCTATATGATTACTGACATTTGATGCTTGCAGGATGTGATGTATATGTATGACACATTGTGTATGTAGGATGGTTTTATGACTATGTATATATGATGTACTGACGTGTGTGGATGCAGGATGTGATGTAATTTCATGATGTATGCAATGTATATGCTGATGTTTTATGAATATGTATATGAATGCTGGATGAATATAAATGAATCTTAACAATGCAAGACCATAATGATTTAACTGAGTTAACAATGAAATCTAAATGATTTAACAATGCAAGAGTAAAATGAATTGAAATGTGTTAACAATGCAATGATTTAACAATGCAAGGTTAAAATGAATCTAAACGTTAAGACTAAAATGAATCTAAGATGAATTAATTATGCAAGATGTACATGATTTAACAATGCAAGATGATAAAATGAATCTAAATGTTTTAACAATGAAAGATGTAAAATTAATCTAAGATGAATTAATTATGCAAGATGTACATGATTTAACAATGGATCTAATGCAAGATGAATTAATTATGCAAGACACTAAAATGATTTTGACTATGCAATTAAATGAAGAACTTAATGCAATCTAGTGATGGATCTAATGCAATCTAATGATGAACCTAATGATGCGACAACCAGATGAAATAGATGCAATAGATGAGATGGGACCCATATTTTTTTTGTGTGTCATGATCAACTGATGAACCAGGCAGGAGGACTATGAAGGACGAGGCAGGGAATGTTAGCATGGCGAGGACTTGGATGTTGGTGAGATGGCAAGAAGACTAGATATGTCATGAATAAACAAGGAGAAAACTGAGTGATTAATTACAAGTGATTATGTACACAGGTTGCTACCGAGATTTGATTGGATCGTGTTGTTGTCTTGATGCATGTGATAGTGCAGTATGCTAATTGATTAGTTCAAAAGGAAGGATACATCCTACGAGAACCCAAAGATGGTGATGATCTAGATTTAAGTTGATGAGAGGAAGGATACATCCTCAATGGACTCATTTTTAGAAATATGGGATTCATAAAGTTGATTGGTCAAATGTGCACTAGGATCAAACTACAGAACCAAGATGTCATCAAAAGGCGCTTGCCAAAACTAAAGATTTTAAGACCAGAACTGGATCATGTTCTGCAAGGATATCAACCGAGGACATGAGACACATACAAGCAACACTAAGAGGATGACTAGGAAGAATATGTATAGGACTGAAGCTCAGGGATTGGGATGGTACAATGTATGAACAACAATATACAAGATTATGTGTACAAAAGCTCAGGATACGAGATAGGAGGATCACTTCGGACTAGTGTGTATGATATGCGAACACCTAGGGAATATAGGAAATGCTGAGGTTAGTGGAAATGTGATGTTGGTGATGGAGGGAAATGAGATTTTGATAGACAATGGAATGGTCCACTATGTGTGACGCCTGTTTCCAAGTTTTCATCACGCATACTTGTCCAAAGCGCCTGATTGCCAAGTTTTCACTATTGGACAAAAATTTTCTCTTTATTCTTCTTTTTTGATTTCTTTGGATCTTTTTGATCTTTTTGATATTGCCCAAGTGCCTGTTTGCTAGGTTTTCACCATGACAACCATTTTTTCAGCTTCATTTTCAGATTTTTAGAGATTTTTTTTAGGACTGTTTTACATTGTTTTTGTACTTTCTTCAGGACCTTTTATACTTTTTATGGATTTTCTTAGATAACTGGAATAACCAACCAACCATCAGGCATAGAAGCACCTAAGATGAATGATGTTGGTAGGATAATTCAATGGTTCTCGTTCAAGAGTGGAGAGTTGATATGCCCCAAAACCAAAGCATGCAGTGACAACATAGGGGCCTTGCTAGGTGACTTCAAACTTACCTTTCTTTTCCTGATTAGTACCCACTTTCTAATTTTCCTTTAGCATAAGGTCCCCTACCTAGAACTGGCATGGGTGGACCTTCTTGTTATAGTTCCTCTTGTGTCTTTTTTGGTAGACAATCAGGTGATCATAGGCTTGCTGGCACTTTTCATCTAGTAGATCAAGCTGTGTGAGTTATGCCACTCGGTAATCTTCATCATCAACCAGGCCTCTTAGTGATACTCAGAGGGATGGTAGTTCAACCTTAATTGGTAAGACTGCTTTAGCACCATAGACTAGGTAATAGGGAGTAGTGCCAGTAGGAAGTGTGATATGCCCAGAGGGCAGGGTTGATCTGGAGATGCCATTCATGACCAGTATCATTGACAACTTTCTTGAGGATTTTGAGGATGGTTTTATTTGCTGCCTCAGCTTGGTCGTTACCTTGTGGGAAATATGGACTGGAGAAACAGTGATGGATATGGAGGCACACACATAGACCATTGACATGTTGATTTTCAAATGGTGTTCCATGATCTGTGAAGATAGTGGAGGGTATGCCGAAGCGGAAAACAATGTGATAGAGGATGAATTTGGATATATGGACACCAGTAGTGAGGGTAAGAGGAATTGCTTCAACCCACTTTGTAAAGTACTCTATTGCTATGATTATGTACTTGTGGCCTTCAGAAGAGAGGAGAGTAATCTTACTAATGAGGTCAAAACCCCAACAAGAAAAGGACCAAGGAGGCGCAATAGGTCTGAGGTCCTGGGCATGGGCATGGATCAGATTGGCATGCTGTAGGAAAGGTGGGCACTTCCTGACTAACTCACAAGCATCATGTTCCATTGTAGGCCAATAGTACCCTGTACGTAAAATTTGCTTGGCTAGGACCATGCCACTCGTGTGGGCACCGCAGAGTCCAACATGTACCTCTTGTAAAGCCTGGGTGGCTTTGTTTTCATCTAAACACTTGGAGAGCACGTTGTGATAACATCGACGATAAAGGGTGTTGGCTACGTTGGTGTATCAAGAAGCTCTGCAGATAAAGTTTTGGCATTGGGTTGTAGTGAGATGAGGAGATATGATACCATTTTGTAGGTAAGCTTGGATATTGTGGTACCACGGGGACTGGGGACCAACCAAGACACATACGCAATTCAATTTATTGTTCTCATAAGCGGGAGTATGAATTTTCTCAACTAAGAATTCATATTGTGTAGATTCATGAGAAATATCCAAAAGGGAACCAATTGTGGCCATTACATCAGCAGCTTTGTTCTGCAAGTGTGGTACCTGTGTTATCTGTAAGTGGAGGAAATGTTCTTTCAGCTTGTTAACCATCTGCTTATACGACATCAATTTATCATCTTTGGTTTGATACTCATCCAGGACTTTTTTAATGATGAGTTGTGAATCACCAAAGACATGTATATCTGTGATGTTACATTCTATATCCATGTGAAGTCCTGCGATTAGTGCCTCATATTCTGCAATGTTGTTCGTGTAGGGAAATCCCAATTTGAATGAAATAGGGATGTAATCACCTTGAGGGGTGACAAAAAGTATTCTTGCCCCTACACCATGAGCTGTTTAGGACCTGTCAAAGTAGAGTTGCCAAGTTGGTTGTTCTTGTATCATGTATAAATGCTCATCTAGAAATTCTGGGACCAAAGGATATGCATCTACCAATGGCGCTTCTGCTAGCTGATCAACGATGACTTTCCCTTTAATGACTTTCTGTCTACATATTGAATATCAAACTCGCTTAGCAACATAACCCATTTTGTCATTCGACCTGTGAGCGTAGTCCTGGAGAGTAGATACTTGAGAGGATCCACCTTTGAAATGAGCTTGGTTGTATGAATAAGCATATAGTGGAAAATTTTTTGAGTGGCAAAGACCACTGCCAAACATGCTTTTTCCATAGGTGAATAATTGAGCCCATAACCCACTAAGGTTCGACTGGTGTAATAAATAGCTCTTTCTTTACCTTCATCATTCAACTGAGAGAGGAGTGCCCCCAATGTTGTGGTAGTAGCAGAAATATATAGGATGAGTGGGTGGCCAGGTACATGTGGTACCAAGTGGGTGGATAAGCCAAGTATTCTTTGATTTTGTCAGAGCTCTTCTGACACTAAGGATCCCACTTGAATGTGTTATCTTTTCAGAGGAGATAAGTGAATGGTTGGCACTTGTCTGCTAGTTGAGAGATCAAACACTGTACAGATTGTAACTTTCCTTGGAGGCTGCACAGTTGTCATAGTGTTTTTGGTGGAGGCATTTCCATGATAGCTTTCACCTTCTTTGGATCTATTTCAATGCCTTGTCTAGATACAATGAACCCAAGGAGTTTGCTTGATGTGACCCCAAAGACACACTTCTTAGGGTTGAGCATTAAGCAGTAGTGTCCAATTCTGTCAAAGATGCACTCCAAAACATTGAGGTGATCTTCCCTCTTAATTGATTTTTCCAAGATATCATCGACATAGTCTTCAAGAATTTTGTGTATCATGTCATGGAAAATGACAGTCATGGCCCTTTGATAGGTTGCCCCAGCATTCTTCAAGCCAAAATGTATCATGTTATAGAAGAAGGTGCCCCAGGGGGTTGTGAATGTTGTCTTATGCTGATCTTCTTCTGCAATTCAGATCTGATTATATCCAGAAAATTTGTCCATGAGTGACAACATCTCATGTCCTGCTATGAGATCCACAATCATGTCTATGTTTGGCAAGGGGAAATCATCCTTGGGACATGCCTTATTGAGATCTCTAAAATCTATACATATCCTGATTGATTTATCAAGCTTAGAGACGGGCACCATGTTAGAAATCTAGTCAGAATAGTCAATGGTGTGGATGATCTTGGCTTGGATTAACTTCTCTAGCTCCGCTTTGACAAGTAGTGCCACTTTAGGGTGCATCTTTCTGAGCTTTTGCTTGACAGGCTTAATGTTTGGGTCTACTGCAAGATGATGCACCACTAAGTTGGGGTCTAGTCCTGGCATGTGGGAGTAAGACTAGGCAAACTTGTTTATGGATTCCTTCAAGAGGGTGATAAGATCACGTTCTTCTTCTTCAGTCAAAGATGCTGCTATGTATGTGATGGCAGGATTCCCTTTGGTGCCCAGGTTGACAGATTTGGTTTCTTTAATAAGAATCAATGATTGCTCAAGCCTGTAATCATGGATTAGAGGAAGAGGAGAATCTTCATCCTCTAGCACCTCAGAGAGGTTTTCACTAGGGGATACGCCCTTTGTTTTTACTTTTTTATGATGAGATAGCGCCCCAGAGGGGTTTTCGCTAGGGGATCAATTTTTTTCTTTTTTTATCTTTGTTTTCTTCTTCATTTTTGCGGCTAAAGTTCTCCTCTTCCCCAAAGTATGCCTTTGGGTCTAGTTTGTAGACATATGTTGAGTCTTGCCCCCAGTTATTTCTTTTCTCAATTGCTCCCATAAATCTTAGGAGTACATCCTCACTTTGGAACTCGTCAACGTGCATGACACTTGGTTGGTCCCAATCTATGAGTTCAGGATGGTGGAGGGGAAGGTCAATGAAGAGAATGGAAATTTGGTGTAGGATAGAATTTCCTAGGAAGGTTTCATCGTCAAAAACATCGTCATAGGCTCTCACAACTTTCTCTTCTGGGATATCTTCGATGTTAGCGATTTCACCCAAGGACGGACAAGAGGCAAAGATGTTTTCGTTGGTGCCCCCATTCATGTCAGAGCCCATTTCAAGGCCTAGGTGCTTTTCTAGTCGGGTAGGGATAATAGAATCTTTCATTCCTTTCTCTTCATAACCAAGGCCACCTCCTTGGTAGTTCCATTTTTCTGTCACCAGTTTGTGAGTTGCGGGATACTTATCTTTGAAGTAATTAAGGCAACCTGTGTCCTTGGGTGGTGGATCTTTATAGAGCCATTGGTTGATGTCTGGTGTCATTTCTTGGCCAGTCAAAGTACCCTTTGAAATAAAAGTGGTAGGACCAAATTGTAGCGCCTTGGTTGTCTCTGGTTCTGTTTTGCTTAGATTAGGTTGGCAGCCTTGAGTGTGTGGATCAATTGGCAGTACTCTGACTATGAAGGCATCAGATAAAATGTACTCACCGCAACCTTTGTTGTTGATCTTGACCGTGGAAAGGGTGGAAGAGAGGATTGTTTCTAGGTCTGAATGGGTTCAAAATGAACTGGCGACAGAGGTGCCAATGTCGATCCCAGGACAGTGATTGGAATGTGGAAAGGATGTTTCCAATGCATTGCAATATGTAAAGGGCTTGGGATCTACACGGATGGTGATCTCAGTGCCGTTATATGGGAAATTGATGCACTGGTGGTAAGTGGATGGGATGGCTTGCATAGAATGAATCCATGGGCGTCCAAGGAGGATGTTGAAGGGAAGGTCTAGATCAACAACATGACATAATGTATCCTGGATAATTGGGCCCACTTGAATGGGAAATGATATGGTGCCTTCAGAAGTATGCTCTATATTGTCATATGTCTTTATTGTGATGACATCATTTGTTATATCAGCTTCAGTGCAACCCAACTATTTTATGAATTTTATAGTACACAGGTTTAGGGCCGAACCATTATCTATCATGACCCATTTGATGGCAAAATCTTTAACCATGACAACAATATGGAGTGGGAGATTATGATTGGGTTCTCTTGAGGGCATGTCTTTTTGTTTAAAGGAGACCCCACAAGATGCAGATAGGTGTCTGATAAGGTTCTAGAATTTAGTGAGGTTGATGTCGCTGGGAACATGGGATTATTGTAAGGCTTTATTGAGGATCTCTTTATAAGTGGGTGAAGTGCAGAGGAGATTGAGGATGGAAATTTGGGCTGGAGTATTCCCTAGGTGTTCCAAAATGTTGTATTGGGTCCCAGCAGATGGGGCAGGACCGGCACCTGCAACTGTTATCCTACCTCTATGAGTGGTGATTGCGCATTGGTTATTAGCACCCTTGACATGGATGACATTGATGGAGGACTAGACTTGGGATATGCAGCCGATGAGATTATCGTAGTTGATATAGGAATTCATATAATCATTTCTATCAACATTTTCTCCTTGGTTACCCTTCCTTTGATCAAAGGACTGAGTGGGATTGCCTAGGCCTATACCTGAAGTGTGTTTAGGGAATGCATTTTGATAGATTTTAAGGCCTGCATTTGGCGATGGTTGGGCAGGAGAGTCCATTTTGATCTCTTTGTGATCGATGAGATCCTAGATGTAATGCTTTAACTTCATGTATTTGAGAGTGGTGTGCCCCTTAACACGGTGGTATTCATAGTACTCATTACATTTATACTAGACTGGCTTAGGTGTTGAGTCATCAAATGGCTACATTTTTGGGTACACAACTTGGTTAGCTTGGACCAGCTTATGGAATATGACATCTATGGGTTCACCCAAAGGGGTAAATGTACGTTGTGGTGCATTCAAAGTGTGAGGTCTTTGTTGTCCCTGCGAGATTGATATAACATTTGTTTGATTCATAGGACCTTGATAGTTGTGTTGATATGATGTCCCCAGAGGGGGATAGATAGTCACACCTTGAGGGCACATGTTTTGCTGGTAATTAGTTGGGAATACATGGGATTGGGCTATTGATACATGGGAGGAGGTTGAGGGTACATTGGTGGTTCTTGTTGATAAGTTTGGGTAGGTGCATTACGAGTGGATACCACAACCTAAATGTGTTTGGTGTCAGTGGCTCCGTTAGTTACTATGTTCTTGTTCTTGTTCCAGTACCATGACCGATCATTGTTATGTTTGTCAGGCTGGGATTCTTTGTAGTGCTTGATGGCACCGTCTTCTATGAGACCTCGTTCAAGATCCATACCTTTGATTTGGATATCTTGATAAGTTTGTATGTAATTCATGCGCATGTGATAGGCGAGCTTATAATGGAGGTTGTTAATGAAGATTTTGATAAGATGTTGCTCTGGGGGTTGGTAGGACAACCTTGTAGTTAGCCCTTGCCAGCGCTAAAGATAATTGGCCAGGCTCTCTCCTCCCTTTTGTTTGGAATCGCACAGGTCAAGGAGCGAGAGTTCATTTTTGACATTATGTGTGTATTGGGCCACAAAATTTTTAGATAATTCAGTGAAAGTAGAGATTGTGCTGTAAGGGATTTTGTAGAACCATTCAAGAGCATTTCCCCCTAAGCTCTTGGGAAATATTCTCATAAGGAAATTATCGCTATAGGCCACTTCTTGACATGCCATGTAGAATTCTTTCACGTGGCTCACATGATCTCCCTTCCCCTAATATTTATCAAATTTGGGTGTCTCAAAGTGCTTGGAGAAGGGTATGGCAGTGATAGATCGATCAAACAGATAAGGACACACCTCTTCAAACTTGAATGTTTTAGCCTCTGTCCCAGCTTTTAGCTCTTTGAGAGCATTCTTCATTTCCTCCCATTCATGATTGATTTTCGGGGGAGGATTGTTAATCGTGATTGCATGGTTTCCTTGAACCTGATATGGATCGAATGGAGAATATGGAGGATTTTGTGGGGGATATTATGGTGTTTTATATGATGGTTTCTGGTCAACGTATATGGGTTTTTGTGGTGGAAGTTGCGATTGAGGGGAATATTGCAGTGGAGGAGGTGTTAGCACTTGATAAGATTGTTGCAATTGCTAGAAATATGCTTGTATTTGTTGCGGTGTTGGATATGTGGGATGAGCCTGTTGCGCACCTGTATGGTGTGGAGGATAAGTGTTTTGTGGCAGGATGCCCCCAGTGGCTGTAGCAAGGTAATTGGTGTTATTGGGGACACTGAAGTGCTGTGGAGGTGGGATGGTTTGGGACGCAGCGGAAGATGGCATGGCTTGGTAGTTGGTGGAAGGAGTTTGTTGTTGCTGCATGGATTGGATGAAAGGATTAAAAAACTGTTGTAGTGGTTACGCCATGAAGGGATTTCCGCCCTACATTTATGGTTGCAGCTACTGTGTAGTTTGGATGGTGAGCTTTGCAGCTGTGAAGGGGTTGATTTGTTACAGTTATGCTTGGGATGTTAATGGATTGGTGATTTGTAGTTGCGGTTGTTGTTGTTGGGATGATTGCTAGATGGATAGTTGCTACTGAATAGGTTGTTGTTGTTGGATAGATTGTTGCTGCTGGATAGGTTTTTGTTGTTGGATAGGTTGTTGTTGGATAGGTTGTTGCTGTTGGATTGGTTGCTATTGTTGCTGGATTGGTATTTGGGGTACGACGAAGGGATTGGTGGATGGTTTTTGCATGGGGGGATTTAGATTGGTTTGCATTTGTGGCAAAACATCTAGCACATGTTGCAGTTGTGTTGCTAGTGGGGTGGGGAAAGTGGACCCATGTGGAAATAAGGGTTGGTTATAGGCATTGGTAGGTGGCATGCCTGTGGTGAAGAAAGGTGGAATAGGCATGGAGACTTGGGTGCTTTGATGCTATAAACTAGTTGTTGTACTTTGAATCATGACTAGGGATGGGTGGAATGGTGGTTTGCTGTGTGCTGACTGGTGGTGATGGAAATTGTGCTACAAATGTTGGGAATGTTTGCAAAAATGGAACAACTATGACTTGAGGAAGTGCTTGCGTAGTGATGGGGGTATTGTCTGTGCTGTTGATGTTGGATCATGAGGCGGGGCTCTTGAGGTAGATGAAGGTATCATGTGCATGATGGAGGGTGGGATGGAAGGTTGGATGACTTGTGCAATAAGAGTTCCCACTTGTAGGGCTTGTTGAAGTGGATCAAAAAATTCATTTCTAGTGGGATGAGGACGTTCCCCTGGAAGTGCCATAGGTTGTGTGACAAGTGTGGGTATAATCCAAGGTAGGAGTTGAAGTCCTTATTGCTAAATGTCCAAAAGCACCTGATTGTTGTTACGTCCACTCATGGCATTCACCATGTGGACCTATCCTGGATGATTGATAAACGTCTCTATGGTACTTATGGTAGGTGTCTCATTAGTATCTACCCAGATGTGTTCAATTTTATCACTGGGCTGAGGTGCATAAGTAACCATGGCGTTGGTGTTGTCAGTCATAGGATTAGATGAGCTAGCGGCAAGATTAGGGTCCATGTTCTTCCTCTTCTTAGTGGCCCATGTGATAGGTGGCATGAAATGACTACCTTAAGGGAATATAAGATGCAAAATGTAATGCAAAGATGTTCCTAGGAAGATAAGGGTGATGAAACTAGGACTATGATGTGTTTAAGATGAATATTCTCCTATGAGTTAAGGATGACTTTGGTGCATGCACTGATTAAGGGTTGCTTTCCCTAATGTAAGATCAAGTGGATATGATTGTCTACTTAAGATAGACTTGCGGTCTTCGGCGAACGAGATTCTTTGTTAATGTGAACCTACCTTTTGATCAAGGTGATGAGGTTGCAAAAGACAAAGGGGATTATCCTAAACAATGTTTAGTTTAAGGACATTCAAGGATGAGGTTTGATTAAGGTGTAGGTTTTTAGCAACTCAAAAGGGATGCAATACCAAGTGAGGATGTGATCAAGGATGCTTTGGATGATGATGAGGATGATGTTAAGATGATTAGGATTAATTTGATTAATGCATGATCATGCTAGGATGAGTGTGTGATGTGCTTCTAAAGATGACAACCGAAGGGAGGTCCTAAAATGCAAGCTAAGCAAGCTTAAGAAGAGGAGGAACTTTTGTTTGTCATGGTAAACCAACTAGTCATATTGCTCAAATCCAACAAAAGCAGAGTTTAGATGATATTTTCCCATTAAACAAGCAACCTTGTTGTTGTAGATTACTTTGTCAAATTCTTCCCATTTATGAATCTCTTGTTTGATGGAATCAATGATGTGTTGGTACTTGGTAGCCTCTCGGTTTGTGTTTTTATGTTCTCTTTGCATGGGTGGTAATGGATTTTTTACCTTCTTATGTTTCTTGGAATTGGTCATGTCCTATAAATAGATCTAATCTTGAATGAGCAATTGGAAGTTTTGCAAAAGGTAAAATTTTGAAGATTGGAGCTCACGGTAAATCTGTAAAAGGATGTCGTTTTGATGATTTGGAAATTTTTTGATCTCATTCTGATTTTCAATAGGTTTTTTCCATGGCAAGAACCAATTTCAACATAGTCAAATCAGAAAATAACAAGCATAGGTATGAAAAAAATCCAACAAGGGACAAAGCAACCTTGATGGATACAAGCATGTGACAAATTTGAATGTTGGGTATTTCGTTCGTGTTTTGGATTTGTCAATGTTCTTCAAGCACAAAATCTACTTAAGGAATTGGCATAGGATGAAAATACTTGCTCGTAAGCTTAGGCACACACACAAGAGCTCATCAGAATATGACCGTCACCAAGCACGTAATGGCTCCAGTCATGATGCTGTATTATCCAGTTCCAAACACTTAGGGTGACACGAATGTACGAGTGATCTTGGGGAAGTTACTATCTTCCTTGAACAAGAATTATAACCTTTTGGGGGTGTTTTGGGTAGCTTCTAAGCTTAGAGTGTTTAGTAAGGTTCTCTGTTTGATTGTATCCTCTATGTCTGCGCAAGCATGATTCAGGCGTATAGCCCCATAGAGCGTCTTGACAAAAGTGGTCACATAAATGTGATTGAGACCGTGAGGCCGCACTTAAGTTAGACGAGAGCCGAGTGTAAGCTCAAATGCCAATAGACTCCCACGACTTTAACCCCAAGGAGTAAATTTGATTAATGTGAGTTAGAGTGGTGTGGCTTACACCTCGTTCTCACATGGGTCATTCCCGGGAGATTTTTCCCTCAACCGCAGGCCCATCTAAAGGATTCAAAGTAAATTGGATTGGTTACAAAAAGGAGTCTAGATTTTTGATTCTCCCATAAGGGGAAAAGAGCATACTCTCCTATCTAGTATCATTTTCTCCACAAGAACGTAAGACAAGCTTTGTTCTTTCCCAAAAGATTTAATTATTTAACATAAAGCAAGTGTGTCTAGGTTTTTTATCCTCCCAAAAGGGAAAAGAGCATAATACCCTAACACTTCCTTCAGATTAGATAAAGAAATATAGCTAATTAGTCTATGTGCCTAAAAAAAAGATTAACACAAACACAATCGTTTGGTCAATTTTCGATTTGAGGCAACCTGCAAGACAAACATGAGTAGTTTTGAATTTGTGTCTTTGACAAGCGGTGCTGCAAAACAATAGATTAGTAATTTCAAATTTGGCCTTTGACAAGCATTGAAAATACAAGAACCACTTAATAATTGTTAGAAATGATAAAAACCAATTTGACAGAGCGTAGACACCGATTCAGGGCGCAGATGTTGGTTCTTGTTTCAGCCTAAAAATTACAGAATGCAGAAAACATGCCAGAAACACAGAAAACTAGTAAGTTGTTATACCAGTCAGAGATGCCGATTTGTGAAATATAGACACCAGTTAAATGAAAATGCTAGTTTGTGAATCACAGACGCTGGTTCATGAACCAGCACTTACGAAGACACTGTTGTACCTGCAAGCACAAAAAGACAACAAGAGACAACAAACAAAGTTAATTTTTCCTTCTTTTTAGTCTTTAATCTGATCAAATTTACCCATTTGAGATTATCCAAATAACTAAAAGCTAGTGTTCTTTAATATATTATCAAGATTTGTACCCTTAGTAAAATTTTGGCATTATAACTACTTGTTAGATTGATCTCTGCTAAAAAACAAAAACCTAAAATATTAAAAAGCAGTGGGAAAACCAAAAATCTTGATAAATAACAGCTGATGTTTTGGAAAAATCTCAAAATTAACAAGGCCAGGCGGAGATGCCAGTTCAGGTAGAAGACGCAGGTCCTGTGAAGACGTCGAACAGTGGTTCACAGAGAAATGACATTTGCGAAGATGCCTCTGCGTAAAACGCAGACGCTGATCCTGGTGCTGGGCAAAATTTGAAGAAAGAAAGACAAGAAGTTAGAAAATTTTAGGGACGTGGGTCCCACTAGGCGTGCCAGAATGTAGTATGGTGAAATCTTCAATCTATTGGGAGCAAGCTCAAACATAAAACGTTAGTGGATTGGCACATATAAATCATAGAATGAACAAGAAACCAACAAGACTTCATCATAACATCAGATTGAGCTTAAAAACAAGTAAATTGTACCCTATTCTACTTATTTTGATTTTCTCTTTTGAATTATTGTAGGTGTGCTCTCTCAAACACACAAAATGCAATGGATCCCAATGCAATGCAAGATTAACAAGCAAGAAGAGAGATTCAAGAGCTAGTATGAAGAACTAGTCTCAAATCTTCTTCAAGATGATGTTCTAAGCTATGAAAATGATATTCAAGACAATTGAAATAAAATATGACTCATTAACCATTAGCCTAGCATGTAACTTCTAAATAATTTAAGCATGAAAACATGAAACTAGCAATGAAAACATGAAATCTAGAGCTATGTTAGCATAATGACAATGCAAATTTGAGATGAAAAATGAAGAGGGGAAGGCCTCTACTTATAGAGTTTTGGGAGAGAGGAAGAGGCTTGGATGAAGTGTCACTTATGTGGCATCCACATAAGAGCCACATAAGGGACACATAGGCTTAAAAGGATGGCCAATTTTGAGTCAAAATTGGTATTTAATATTGAGTAGCTCAATATTTACAAGTAGGAGACAAACTTGTAAGAAGAATTTAAGAGGGATGGGTGCCCATTTTGGATATAATTTCCCCATGTGGGTGAGCATTCCATTAGCCTTAAAAAGGTTAGGAATCACCCTTTAAGCAAGATCAGAGGACAGTTAGGTGGGGAAATATGTTTAGGAAATGAGGTGATGGGAGTAGGGTAGGAATAGGGTAGGTCTGTAGGTTGGATTAATAGGTTCCTAGCTAGGGTTTAGATTATAATTCAAATTAAATTTGAATAAATCATAGTTTAGAAGAATTAGGAATATGGAGGATTTTAATAAATATAAATTTATTAAAAAGGGAATTTCATGAGACAAATGTATTTAAATGAAATACATTAGAATAGTATTTAAGCTATTGATAAATACTAGCAAATGAAACTATTTAATTGATTAAATCAAATATTTAGAGGAATAAGAGGGAAAATAATATTAATAATAGTATTAATATTTTTGGACGTCTACAGCAGAAATGTGACCAAATCTTCCACATGATATACAATTTGTCCATGTGTTGTAATCCCATACATATTGGTTACCGACTCGTTTTGGTTGATAGACAATTTCTTGACCTTTAGGATTCCATGCTTGCTTTTTCTTCTTCAAACATTCAAGAGTTGTGTGTCCATTCATTTTGCAAGTAGGAAAATATTTGTCCATGTAGGTTTCCTTCTTAATTTGTTTCATCTTAGACTTACATCCATATGCTTTATGTCCTTTCTTGTTACATTTATAACAAAATCCTATGAATGACGATGTGGATTTAGGAATACCTTTCATTTTTCTCCTGCATACATTTGATGTGTGGCCTTGCTTTCCACAGTGATTGCATGTCAACTTTCTCGGTCTTGGAGTTTCATAGACATTATTTGGATCAGCTTGATTGGGTGATTCTCCATTCACGGTATAGCCTAGACAGGTGTTATTGTTAATTCTTAATTGTCCATCAAGAAAATCATCCATTCTTTTATTGATTTCTTTATTTTTCTTGATAATTTTATTATGTTGCTATTGAATTTTGAGTTCTTGTTTCAGCTTTTCATTTTCTTCCCTTAGCTCACCGATAGCTTCTATTCTTTCAATGAGTTCAACATTCATTTTGTTTGCCTCTTGACTCATAAAAATAATCTGATTTGTAATCTCATGATGATATTCTTTTAATCTTTGTATTTCTGATTCTTTTTCTTATATCTTTTCAGTAGTCTTCCTTATATCATCAATAGCTAGTGTTATTTCTTGCTCAGCTTGTCTAGCACAGTTCATGACATCAATCATCCTTACCATCTATGTCTCTTGACTGATTTGTAGAGATTTCACTTGTCTAGCCAAAAGTTGATTGATTTCATTTAAGCTTGTGATGCTTTCTTCTGATGTGTTTGATGCTTTGCTTCTAGTTGATCATGAAGACTCAAAGAAATCTAGTATCTCTTCCTCATGGTAATCTGTTTCATTACAGCGAGACACCATAATATTTCTTTCATCTAACAGTTGTCTCATCTTGATTCTAGCTTCTTTCTACTGCTCATAGAAGATCTAAATTTCTAGCTTCTAATTCTCAATACTCTTGTCAAGTCTGTACTTCTCCATTGTGTAATCTTTTCTCTTAAGCCTTTAAGCTTTCTAAACAAGAGATTTAGCTATGATACCAATTGTTGGAATTAATGGAAAGTGTGTACTGAGAGGGGAGGGGTGAATCGGTACCTCTAAAACTTTCTTATCTTTTATCAATTAACCTTTGTGTAATCAATTGTATACCCAACCATCTGTTCTATACTATCTTTGTGTAAGACATATCAATTATTTATCTTAATCATTCATAGAAACATTCATGAAAGTAATTAACACATAACACAAGATATGATAACGCAAAAAACTCCTATTAGGAAGTAAAAACTACGGTGGGGATGACACCCACAAATTCTTCACCATCTGCAGATTGGAAGGGGTTGATTAAGGCTTACAATTTGATCGCTTTTGATGATCTACCCTATTAGGAGTATTTATGGAGACCTATTAAAGTCTACTCCGTTAAGAGCTTTAGAAACACTGTTTAGTGTGCACTCGGTTAAGAGATTTATAATTGGATGGTTAAATCCACTTACCTTGAAAGGATTTTTACACTTTGCTTCACTTGTTAGAATGTAAGAAAATTACACTTTGACCTGAGTGTACGCAATCTCCTATTGATGATTATAGAGCCATTCTAGATTACATGTATAATTCTATCACCTAATGTGATTGAATAATACCTCTACTGCTCGGTAGCCTTTGTTCTTGGTTCTTGATAACCAAATTCACCTTTTGTTGTTCTGGTTCTTGAAACTTACAGTCTGATCCACAGATGTGCTTGTGGGCTACATTCATCCTCTCATCCATAATAGTGAATGATTACAACATCTATTTATAAGATATATTGACCTAATTAATTTTCACGTAAAACAGTATTAAATCTAAGATCATAGGTTTACAGCTTGACCTTGATCTTTTAGTCTATGTGTTTGAAATCAGTTAGACTGAAAAAAAAAAACACTTACAATAATGTTTCTTGACCCTTAAGTAATGGTTTTAAAACAAATCAAGACTCTATAAATATAATAAGAATGTTTTATCTGACGTGGAAGTTAGATCCACTTTTTGTGGGCTTCAACTGACTTTTGGTTTTTGTCAGTCGATTATGCTCTGAAATCAGTTTAACTGTCTCTCGGTGTTCCTTGCTTGAACTGTATCTCGGGCTCCACTTTGACTGTTCTCTTGGGTTGCACTATATCCTTCTTGTTGGGTTCCACTGTCGGGTTCCTCTTTATCCTTTTCACTTTGCATTTTTGATTTACACACAAAATTGTGTTGTCATATTTCTTTGTACTTAGCAATTTTCGGTGATCTCTGATATCTGTATTTTTGGTTTTCTCTTGTCCTGTCTTTCGGTGTATGCTTACCAAAGATCTTCTTTGCATACTAATGGAAAAATAATATCATCAGAAAGAACAAAGTGAAACAATGCAAGATGAAGGACAGAAAGAACGGGATGAGAATGATGAGACTAAAACTAAGGTAATCACATCTTCTACTTCATTGTTGGAAAGAAAAGAAAATACAACAGATGTTGATGTTGATTGCATGGATGAGGATGAGCTAGTGAAATTGGCTTTTACTACACTTGCTAAAGCTAAGGAGATATCAGAACAAAAAGGTGACACAAAGGCTAAGGTAATAACTAGAGCAATTGATACTGTGAACAAATTGCTTCTAGTACCTATTGTTTTCCAGCACAGAGATGACATTGAAAACCTAAAGATAACACTCGATGAATTTGATGGCTATTATGAGAGTTTGATAAATATTGCAGAGGAGAAGGCAGAAAAGAACTACTTTGAGAAGAAGTTATCCGAAGTTTGCAAGTCCATCTCATGGGACTTGAGCATTTTGAAAACCATTACTGCAAATGCTAAGAGTTGCATTGAACATGGAAGGAAGCTATTCAGTTACTGCATGAATCCTATCAGGCATGTTCAGAACATTTAAGACATCATTGCCAAGGAAATGGAAACTTTGAATAGTATGATGGACAATTTTGAAACCTCTTCATAATCTGTAATAGAATTAAACAAGGAAGTAACAAGAATTTTGGCAAAATTAGATATATTGGATAATGAGAAAGGGAGAGTACTGACTAGATTCAATTTGCTGAATAATTTAATCACTCCTTAGCTATCCATAATTGAAGCACACCAATCAGATTTGGAGAAGATAGTAGATGCATTGACGAACTCTATGCCTACAGAGTTGAAAGAAGAAGAGACTTCATTATTTTCATTGAATGGACTAGTTCATGTTATTCAACTATTGTTGAAGTCATGGGGTACAGAAGTGAAGATCTTGGAAGATTCCTTTCAAGATGTTCTGAAACTGGTGAGCAAGCACTAACTTTATTACTTTGTATGCACCTTTGTCATTGTTGTCAAAGGGGGAGAAGAGAAGAAAAATGAATGGGAGAAGAGAGAAGAGTAAAATTAATAAGGAGAAGGAGAAGATAATGTATAAGGGAAGAAGTGAAAAACAAAATAGAGAAAGAAGGAGAGATAGTTTTATTGGAACACTTAGTCATTTTTTTTGTTAAGTGTTGCCATCAATGCCAAAGGGAGAGATTGTTGGAAAGTGATCTATTTTGCATGGTGAGATTCAATTTTTGGTTGTCATTTATGGAAACACATCTGGGTTACAGATCAATTCCTATGAAGTTGAGTTTTGATGACTTTGAAATCGACTAAGTATAGAAGTAGACTTACAGAGGTATTTTGGGTATCGAAGATTAAGGTCGATGAATTAGGGAAAGAGAGCTTAGAGGAAGATAGTATGAGTTATATTTTATGTCCACCTAAGATCGATTTTTTTTTTGTAAAGTTTACAGCAAGTTAGAGAGATTTGAAGACAAACAGACAACAATAGAACAATGATACAGAGCAGTTGGACAGAAGTGATGATTCAGAGAGTATGACATGGACTCCTAGCAATCAGAGTTGGATTATGGTTGTTTATAACCTATACTTTGATTATGTAAGAGCGCCAACTTTGAATTTGATATTTATTTGATTAAATGTATTTTATATTGAGAGCCGACTAAGTGATATTTGGTTAAGACAGCTAACTTAGTTAAGAGATAAGGTCTATATATGGAGAAATTTTTGTTGAGAGAAGATATTGTGGATGAGAGATGATTGGATGAATAATATGACATACAAATTGAAGAGCAAAGGATGACAAAGATCATTGATGAGCTATGACAGGAACTATCTAAGCATTAGAGATGCTTGTTTTGTTCATTACTGAGAACATTTTGTAACATAATTACATTATAAGAGTTGTAAGCTCAGTTGGCCCCTATTAGGGTGTTGTATACCTTTAATAGGATTGTAATTCCTTTAACAAGGAAATGTACTATGTAATATTCAACTCCTAATAGGGCTAGGTCTCCTAATATGGACACTATACTTTAGTGCATGCTTGTGGGTACCATCCCCACTGGGGTTTTCCCTTGGTCGGGGTTTCCTCAACAAAAAAATTATGGTGTTATGAGTACTGTATTATTTGCTTATGTTCTTTTCATTTCTGCAAGTATATGGTTAATGTTTAATTGGTTGAAATTTTTTAATAAGTGTTGTAATACTGATTCATCCTCCCTCTCAGTATTACCTAATTATAACAGTTAGAAGGTAAAAACTATGGTGGGGATGAAACCCGCAAAGCTTCACTATCTGAAATGGAAGGTGCTTGTTAGGGCTACAAGTTGTGATCACTTCTGATGATCTTACCCTATTAGGAGTAACATGTCAGACTTGTTAAGTCTACTTGGTAAAGAGATTTTAGCAACATAATGTATGTGTGCACTCGGTTAAGAGATTTACAAAAAGATGGTTAAGTCCACCTTGTGAAAGGATTTTGATGTTTGCTACAATTGTTAGAGAGTAAAAAAATATATGAATCGATTGTTGCAATCTCAAATTGATGATTACAGATGCATTAAGTACATAAAATATATGTCACCTCATTGTGATGGATAATACCTCTGTTCTGCTCGGTAGCCTTGTATGTAGTTCTTTACAAACTAAATTCTTCTTTATTTGTCCTTGTGCGTGAAATTTCCTATCTGATCCATAGATGTCCTTCATGGATACAATCATCTCATTCTTGATTTATTATTACATCTATATATACAATATTTGACCTAATTAGGTTTCACGCTTTTCTTAAAAAACTCTAAGATCAAAGGTTTACAACTTGACCTTGATCAAATGGTTTGCATGAATACAATCAGTTAATTAATTACATCCATAATTAACGCTTTTCTTGATCTACAAGAAATGGTTATCAAACAAAGAAAAAAAATATTTTAAAGATTAAAGTGCTTTAGATGACGTGTAGTTAAGATCCACTTTTTTTGGTGAAATGTTGTCTCTCAGTGTAGACTAGTGCTCGATGATGTCTTTTTGTACTGGTGCTTGGTGATGCCCTTGGTTGATATAATACTCGGTGAATACGCTATTGCTTGGTGTTCAAAACATTTAAGTGATCACTAGGCTCGGTGAATGTTTTCGCTTAATGAGTGCTCGATGATCACTACACTCGGTGAATGTTCTTGCTTGGTGAGTGTTGTCACTTGGTGATCATGACCGACCGACCAAAACCATCTACTTGTATACTAATGAGAACTTCTGATCCTTTATGGATTATCAAAAGCTTCTCCTAGGAATAGTATATTCAAACTAAGGATTACTTTTCCTATCATGAAGTGCATTTAAATTGTCAACCTAGGGACATATACTTGAAATGGGACAACACAATATGTGCACTAAGTCTCTCAAAGAGTCATACTACCTATGTTGCAAGAAGGAAAAATACATGAAAGAGACTTACGCTATTGTTGCAGGAAATTAAAAACACACGACTACTTAAATGAATTAATGTTGAAAACTATAAATTTAACTTAAACATATTCTATCAACCCATAACATTCACTATAATTATCCTTGCAAGTGCTGTAGAAACATACACGAGTTTAATGCTGCAAGAATGAAACAGTAAACTTCTACTCGAAATGTTGTAAATGCTGAAAGTAAATCTAACCTACTCTAATCTAATCCAACTCCCAAGTGGCCCCCTTGGTTGGCTTATGCTAACTACTGACACACAATGTAAACCAAAATCACTCCATTATATTTTTAGAAACTGATTACATCATAATGAAAACAATGCACATAACTGGAAAGAGTAACTTTGTTGTGCAACTGCAACAACAATATATTTTCCAACTTAAAAAACTACAAACTAATAATCAAATCCCATTACATAGAGGATGGATGTTTATTCAAAAGCATACTGATAAGGTATGATTAAATCATGCCATAGAGGAAGGAGATTATAACTGCCCACGACAGAGTGTAATAAAGTTTGGATAACCATTTCATCAAGATATTGACCACTGAGAGGAAATATAGCAGAGATATTTCCTATATTCCCTAATATGATGGCTCATCCATTGTAGCATTCATGTCTTGCGGCCTTAATAGTTCTCCCCATCGTAGCTAGGACTTCAACACCTCCTCTTCAATGTGGTCAACCATTCTCAAGCCGCTCCTTTTCTTAGCATGTTAGTAGCATATGCAGACATATAATCAAGTCAACTAGTCAACTCAATCCAAATATTAGAACACACATTCAAATAGCTATATGAAATACTATGATAGATATAAAATGTTTAGCAAAACATGACACTAATAGCTACCTATAGGCTAGGTGGTTCCAACTGTACTGATCACAAGTTCAAATACTAAAAGGTTCACAAATGTATTGGTAATATTTTAAACAGAGTATAAATATTAACATAAAACAGAGACAAATTATTATCTCATCATGTGCCCCCTGCAAGTAAAATGCTTGTCCTCAAGTATTGCATTTCTTTGTAATTCCTCTAAACTCCCTGACCTATGTCTTTCCCCTTCTTCTACTCTTAAAGGTATAGTAGAACCCCATGGTTTTCTCCCAGAAGTCCATCCTATAATCCTCTTGCAGTTGATCTAACTTGGTAGCATTGATGTCATAAAGAGGCCATAGAAGCATAGGTGGCTGTATTGTAAGGGGAAACCAAAGCTCGTGCCTAATATGTCTGCCTAGCTGGATATACTTTGGTGCTCTATGAATGGTTGCCTCAAGATTAATAGGACTGTGCGACTCTTATTTCTTGAATGCTTATGGCAGTCTATTCCATCTGTCTCTCTGAAAAGAAAAATAGGACATCCCCTGATATTCTGCATAAACCTCTTCTCTGATATTAAAAATCTTCTTCTTAGTCTCTGCTTTTATGCTTCCATAGGTCAGACTGAACCAATCTCTTAGCAATACATTAGGCTTACTGTTTTCATCCCTTAAAGGTAGTGGTTCGGTCTTCTCTTGGTTACTATAGTTGTCTAGCTGTCTTTCATAATTTGCTTTATTATGCATCCACGAAATTAATGCCCTAAGTTGTATATCCCCAATATAAAGTAGAGGATTCCATTTAGTCTCCTTGGGAATAATGAAGTTGTGTAGGTATAATTCACAAAGTAGATTATGCCACCAAGAAGGAAGGGTTTGATATAGGCCATATAATTATTGGGTTATTTTGAACTTAGAATCTATGTTCTTCAAGGTCATCATCAGTTGAAATAAGAGGAACTATTCTTTTAAACAAATAGCGTATACCCTGGGAGGAGGTCTACAAGTGATAATCTTTGTTCTTTTAAACAAATAGCATGATCCATTCTTTGTTTTTTCCTTTCCAATTTCTCCTTTAGGTCTTTTATTTCCTCATTTTGGTCGTTTATCACTCTTTGCATTTTCTTCTTTTCTTCCTTCCATAGGATTGTTTTAAGAACAAATTTATTGTACAAGCCAAAGAGAAGGGACTGCAATGTAGGTGGGCCACACTCTTCTATCTGATTGTTTTGTTTCCTCTGCTCTTTCCATGCATGCTCTAAATAGCTAGTGAACCAGGTTCTCCGATAAAGTACTAAGGCATTCTATGAGTGGGCTGACTGTTGAGGCATTTGAAATTCTTCCTCATTAATTTCTGGAACATTTTGATGACACTCTTCAGGTTCATTTTGACATATGACAGGCTTACCATCACATTTCTCATTTAAATTTTGAGAAATTTATGGTATTTCAGGTCGAGTTGGGGAATTATCTAGAATATGTTGCACATGGGGTTCTACAATAGCTTTCTTTGAAGGAATAAATTGGTACTTTGGGGATACTTTAGGTATTTTTCCTCTCTTTCAAGGACTTCTCCATACAGAATTATCTTCAACCTCTATAGCCTTCTTTCTACTAGCTTTATTCGGCCTCTCTATTGCAGGAGTAGCTGCTGCAGGAGCTAATTTCCTTTTCTTTCATTTTGAAGCTATGGGGTTTTGTGGTTCAGCTATAGGAAGAGAAGTTCCTTCACCTACTTTTCATTTTTCTCTCTTCTGAGAAGAGGTAGGGGCATTGCTCTTAGGAGAAGATCTATCTTCTTGAAGTTTTTCGGGTTCCCCTTCTTGGGTGGCTTGTTCAATAGCTGGCTCAGAGGGTGCTGCATTATCATGACTGGGTTGCTCAACAGGCTCAACCTGAGTTTGCAAGGTTTTAAACTAAAAAAACTCTAACCATGCCAAAGGAGAGACTTCCCTACGGGATTTTTCAACTAACCATTTAATTAGGGCATGGTGGGAGACAGAATTTGCATTCCCCTTTTGGGTTTCCTTGGAACTAATACTTAGCATGTTATACAAGAAATTGAGAACATTTACTGGAAGACTATGCCTTACATAACCAAGTAACTTGAAATGATGTGCATGTAAATTTGAAAATCTTCCCTCATAGGTCAAGTACCTTATAATGTGTGTTGCCAACTCATTGAATGGTGGAGGGACCGACATGCTTTTGCATTCTTGCTTGTTAATCTCCAATGGAGGGTCTGTAGGTAGATTAAACTGGGCTCAAGCTGACCTAGCGTCATTCTCATTGGGATAATGCTCCCCAATTACTGGCAATCCAGTTACTTTGGCTATGTGTTCCTCTATTGCGACAACCGTAACCCCATACGGTTCCCTTTCCCTCTTCAAAGGTACTCATGAATTTTTTTGTTACCTCATAATTAAATTCTTTTAGTTGCATAAAATACCCCAGCCAACCACATGCATTGAACCTCCGCACTACTTCAATATCTATGAGAAGAACGCCATAAACCTTGAGCTCATGCTGCTACAGCTACCCTCCCATTTGTTCCAAATATTTTCCTTCAAATTTCTGTTGTAGCTTGTCAATCTCTCAATTTTTTCTGCTCTGCGATTTCTGAATACCTTATTCCCTTTTTGATCACCCTGAATTAAGCTGTCAAACTACACTTATTAAAACTACAGATTTTTCTCTTGCAATCTTTCTGTTGTGTTTGTCATAAACAATAATAATTACATTTTTACAAAAGAAATTATAACTCGAACTGCGAGTTTAAGTACAAGTTACCACATAGTTTAATTATGTCCTTTTGGGTCACATCAAATATGAAAATGTGGGATAATTTAGGAATAATAGTATGACACTTGTGCGAGATAGTAAAGGGACTTAATGAGACAAGGACAAAGTATAGATTTGAGTTGACAGGTAATCTTACGAGAAGTGAGGACAACTAGAAATGACATGTAAACTTAATACACTTCCCTTCCCCCTATGAAATTAAGACAAGTGTCCACACTTTTCACACTTGGCACAGGGTGAGGAACTGACTTAGTGCCTTAATCATAGATTGATCGCAGTACTATATATAATTACCGAAATCTATGTGCTAAAAGTGGAAAGAAATTTGAAAAGTTGGACTTGTCATTCAATTACCATGTGCGCGAGAAATAAAAGGTAGCGAGAGTGGAGTAATTACGACAACTGTAGGTGTCAGCTGATGTGGCTCTTATTTGGAACATAGAAATAATAGGTTCCTAGCTAGGGTTTAGATTATAATTCAAATTAAATTTGAATAAATCATAGTTTAGAAGAACTAGGAATATGGAGGATTTTAATAAATGTAAATTTATTAAATAGGGAATTTCATGAGACAAATGTATTTAAATGAAATACATTAGAATAGTATTTAAGCTATTGATAAATACTAGCAAATGAAACTATTTAATTGATTAAATTAAATAGTTAGAGGAATAAGAGGGAAAATAATATTAATAATAGTATTAATATTTTTGGACGTCTACAATAGCAATGTGACCAAATCTTCCACATGCTATACAATTTGTCCATGTGTTGTAATCCCATACATACTGGTTACCGACTCATTTTGGTTGATAGGCAGTTTCTTGACCTTTAGGATTCCATGCTTTCTTTTTCTTCTTCCAACATTCAAGAGTTGTGTGTCCATTCATTTTGCAAGTAGGACAATATTTGTCCATGTAGGTTTCCTTCTTAAGTTGTTTCATCTCAGACTTACATTCATATGATTTATGTCCTTTCTTGTTACATTTATAAAAAAATCCTATGAATGAAGATGTGGATTTAGGAATACCTTTAATTTTTCTCTTGCATACATTTGTTGTGTGGCCTTGCTTTCCACAGTGATTACATGTCAACTTTCTTGGCCTTGGATTTTCATAGACATTATTTGGATAAGCTTGATCGGGTGATTCTCCATTCTCGGTATAGCCTAAACTAGTGTTTTTGTTGAGTCTTCATTGTCCATCAAGAAAATCATCCATTCTTTTATTGCTTTCTTCAGTTTTCTTGATAATTTTATTATTTTGTTGTTGAATTTTGAGTTCTTGTTTCAGATTTTCATTTTCTTCCCTTAGCTCACCGGTAGCTTCTATTCTTTCAATGAGTTCAACATTCGTTTTATTTGCCTCTTGACTCATAAAAATAATCTGATTTGTGATCTCATGATGATGTTTTGTTAATCTTTGTATTTCTGATTCTTTCTCTTGTATCTTTTTAGTAGCCTTCCTTCAGGGTGATGTGGAGGATGGGTGGATGGAAGGTAGAGAAGAGAAATGGGTTGAAAATTATAATATTTAATATGAATGGAGAATGGAACTTCATTTGTAAATGAAGTGTTTATTATGAACATGTTGGAATTATGTTATATTTGTCATCAGTGAAAACACTTATTCGATTATGAATGCTTACCGAGCTCATCACTAAGTCCATAGCTTATACCGAGCATTCAGTAATCACCTTGGAAAGCTCAGCGGTTAAACAATTCAAACCGAGCAGAACAGTGGTCACCGAGCATATGAACAGTTCAGCAGTGTTTATCGAGAAAAGCAACATGTACCGAGCAGACGGTAGTCACCGAGCTTCACCGTAACTACCGAGTCACCAGCGGTTACCGAACGACACTATATCTACCGAGTCACCAACGGCTACCGAGTTCCAAGCTACACTTCGGGACTAGTATGGACCGAGCTTCTACTCTTACTGAGAGCATGATGATGCCGAGTATTGTAGTGGATGCCAAGTATCAGAAAATCACCGAGCCAGCTTGAGGAACCCGAGCTTCTACCGACTCAGTAATATTTTATTTACTTATGAAGGGCCGACTCAGGAATAAGTTTATCTTATTTATATGTATTTGGCCGACCTTGAAAATTGTAATTATGGGAATGGTATATATATGTAATGTAATATATCATCTGAAGTGTGAAAAA
>MU225820.1:1989157-2030053 GCA_018584345.1 Thuja plicata | reverse complement strand
TGTAAATCCTTTAACAGGGTAGACTTAACAGTCTTTCATAAATCTCCTAACAGAGTGCATACTTCATTGTATGTTTGTAAATCCTCTAACAAGGTGGACTTAGCAGTCCTAATTGCTTCTAATAGGGCAGATCATCAGAAGTGATCAATGTAAGCCTTAACCGGCCAACTTTATACTGCAGTACCAAAGTTTTTGTGGGTACCATCCCCACCCCAGTTTTACTTTCTATTTGGAAGGTTTCTGGGTCACCAAATCTTTGTGTTTATGTGATTATACTTTCATGCTTGCAGTAGATTAGATAAATGAATGGTTAAGTATATACAAGTGCAGAAATGATTTAAAGTTTTAAGAGTTACTGATTCACCCCTCCCCTCTCAGTAACTTGGCTAGTCTTGATTATTTCCAACAGAACATGTACGAAGGAATGTTATACTGAAGCTGCAAGAAGAAGATTTTCACCCTCTACTGCAGGAATTTTTACATGTTTCTCATTTGGAGTTGGATGTCTGAATTGCTTCAGGAAGTCTTCTTTGGTTTTGGATGGATGATACAGATGAAGTCGATGCCCGTTGACCAATAGCTTGAAGTGTACTGGTTCGATAGTTGTCAACTGGACTACTCCATTAGTCAAGACATGGTCTATTTCATATGGGCCCAACCATCTTGTCTGCAGCTTGCCTGGTATTTCCTGGAATATGGAATCATACAATAATTCCCAATCAACGACTTGAAACTATTTGTTTCTAATATGATAATATGAGCGTCGTGCCACTTCTTCCTCTGTTTATGTACTATTGCAGTACGCTCCAATGTAGGCTTTTGCATTTCTACCAAGGAGTTGAGATACAGTAGTCTGTCTCTTTATGCTGCATGAAGGTCAAGGTTTAACTCTAAAGCAGTACACAATATTTTATGCTCAAACTCAATTGGTAACATTGTTGCTTTCCCACTAAAATATGCTTGTACAGGGTTTTGGGGCCCCTTAAAAACTTGTTTTTACCATAATAAAAAACATTGTTGCTTTCCCATATAGTAATTCAAATGGAGTGAACCCTGTGGTTGTCTTCCATGTTGTTCTGTATGCGCAAATTACTTCTGAGAGTCGACTGCTCCAGTCACGGTGGTGCAGATGAATTGTTTTTGTTAGAATTGATTCTATCTCTCTATTAGTAACTTCCACCTAACCATTGGATTGAGGATGGTAGGGACTTGAATTCATGTGTCTGATATTGTATTCCTTCATGGGTTTTGTGATCAGATTGGATGTGAATTGTGCTCCCTGATCAGTTACAAGCTCTCTTGGAACATCATAATGGGTGAAGATTTCCTCATACAAAAACTCTGCTACCTTATGATCCCGTGCATGCTTTATGGCTTTTACTTCCACCCATTTGGTTAGATGACTGATGCATACCAAAATGTAAGACTTTCCATTAGATGGGGGGTCTATAGGACCAATGAAATCCATGCCCCATTTGTCAAATGGTGTGACAACCACTTGTGGATGTAAAGGCATTTCATCTAACTTTATTGGACGACCTATCCTCTGACATTTATCACATTTTCTTGTATAATTGGTTACATCTTTGTGTAGTGTGGGTAAGTAATAACCTGTTGTTAAGATCTTCAGAGCTGTCCTTTTAGCTACAAAATGTCCTTCACATGGCTCATCATGAAAAGCATGGAGGATATCATATGTTTCATCTTTGTGTACACACCTTCTCATGACTTGGTTTGGACCAGTGTAAAATAGTATATTGTCAATCCAAGAGAATTGAAAGGTTTTATCAGCAAAAATTCTTCTGTCCTTAGGAGAGAAATGTGTAGGCATCTTGTCAGCTACAAGGTAATTAGCTATATCAGCATACCATGAACTCTTGACAATAATATGAAACAAATGTTCATTAGGTAATGTGTCATCTATCATAGTAGTATCATTGTCAGCAGTCTAGAGTCTAGATAAGTAATCAACTACTACATTTTTCCTTGGCTTGTCAATGATTGTTATGTCAAATTCCTGCTAAAGAAGAAACCATCTTGCTATCCTGCCTGAGATGGCAGGTTTGTTCATAAGATACTTGATTGGTGCATGGTAGTATGAACAAAGATGGGATAGCATGTTACATAATGACAAAATTTATTCAAAGCATAAACTACTGCCAGTAATTCTTTTTCAGTAATTGTGTAATTTAATTCTGGGCCATGTAAACTCTTGCTGATATAGTAAATTGCATTTTAAAGGTTATTAGGCTTTTGTCCTAAGACAACACCTATTGCATAGTCAGAAGCATTTGTATGTATGTGGAATGGTAAAGAATAATCAAGCCCCCTAAGTATTGGTGCAGTTGTCAGAAGTGTTTTGAGCTGCAGGAAGGATTCATCACAGGCTGATGTCCATGAAAACTCAGCCTCTTTTGTAAGCAAGGTGTATAGTGGGATAGCTATCTGACTGAAATTTTGAATGAAGCACCTACAATAGACAACATGTCCTAAAAAGGACCTAACATCTTTTTGCTTAGTAGGTGTAGGCAATGTGAGAATTTCCTCAATTTTTGCAAGGTCTACTTGTATGCCAGCTTTTGAAATGAAATGTCCCAGCACCACTCCTTCCTGCATCAACATGAAACATTTCTCACTATTGAGAGATAGGTTGTGTTCTTGACATATAATCAACACTTTTTCCAAGTTCTTCAAAGCCTCCTCAAAAGTGACACCAAATGTAGTGAAGTTGTCCATGTATATTTCCATGCAATCATGTGATATATCAGCAAAAATGTTGATTACAACTCTTTGGAAAGTAGCCGGTGCATTACATAAGCCAAAAGGTAACACATAATATGCATATGTTCCCCAAGGGCATGTAAATTTTGTCTTCTCCTGATCCTCTAGAGCAATGCTAATCTGGTTATAACCATTGTATCCATCAAGAAAGGAGAAGTACTTCTTTCCAGCTAAGGTGTCTAGAACTTGATGAATAAATGGAAAGGGAAAATGGTCTTTCTTTTTTCAATTGTTTATTCCCTATAATCTACACATATTATCCATTTACCCCCCTTTTTAGGTGCAATGACCAAAGGTGATACCCATTTACTATCAGATATTGGATAAATAAAACCAGCATCCAGCAACTTTTGCAACTCAGTTTTTACTATTTCTCTTAAGGTTGGGTCAATTCTTCTTTGAGGTTGGCAAAGTGGTAGACTGCCTTCATTGATGTAGGTTATATGTGTTCAGAGCTTTGGGTTGAATCTTGTCATGTCTCCATAATCCCAAACAAATACTTTTTCGTGCTTACAAAGGAGTTTAGTTAACAATGCCAATTGTTGTGGTGGCAGCTTACTGTTAACATGGAGATTGTGACCAAGAGAAAGTTCCACATTAGTTTCAGCTCTATCATTGACACTTCAGAGATTGGGCTTGTATCTATCTCATAGGGTAGTAATTGATGTATAATATAAGGACCTACTGGAAAAATAGAGTCCTCATAGGCACATAATTGTAGAACAAAGATTTCAAAAATATCTCTTTCTATGACACACTCATTGGTAATGATACTTTGAATCACATGATCTTCTTCTTGAAATTTCAGGAAGGATTGTCAGTGTAATAACATTAGTTGAGCAATATAATTTAGCTCTTCTTCCTCATCTCCCAAATCTGGCCAAATAGGTGTACTTAAATCTGGTTGGGGTTGGGCAGGACGATATAATGCTAGCTTCTTGATTGCTTGGCCATTTGAAATTTTCATGTTACCTGATCTGCAACTAATATGGGCATTAATGGTGGCTAATCAAGGTCTTCCAAGAATAACTGGATAACCAACAAAATTCACCTTAGCTGATAATATCAAGAAGTCTGCAGGATATTCCCATGAATCCAATGTGACTGCTATATCTTCGATGATTGCATATGGGGTTACAATGGAACTATCTGCAAGTTGTAAGATTGTTGGTGTGGCTCTCAATCCCTCTATACTCAACCTTTGCATGGTATCCTTAGTCATAACATTTATAGCTGCTCCCAAATTAACTAGAGCATTTTTCACAGACTGACCATTAATTATAAGATCAACAACTGGGCTTCCAGGGCCAGAGTACTTTGGTATGACTATTTTCCCCAACATAATATTTGCAAGTTGACCTATAACATGGACTATTTGAGGATCCTTTTTCTTACATCCAAGATTTTTGAGGCATGCTTCCTTAATGGCTTTTCCATAAAGAGGTACATCTTTGATAGCTTGAAACAGTGGAATTTGAATATGCATGTTTTTCAACTAGTCAAGGATGTCAAATGGTGTTTCTTCTTGGGATATAGGTTTTTTAATGCTAAGACTTTGTGGAAAGGGAGGATTAATTGAGGTGTGAACATCAGTTTTACTTGGTATATCAGTTGGTTGGACAGTATTTGAAAAAGTAACTTCTAGAAGTGGAGCTGATGCTGCAGGAATGTCTAGAACTTCCATTATAACAGGAGGTTCACGTGTAGGCAGAGTAGTACCAGATCTCAAATGGATATTAGATATCTCTAGTGCATATGCAGGGTACTACTGAGTATCAGTGGCATACATTGGTTTTTTTTGTTGCTTATTGTTAGGATTGGGTTGTGGCTGAGAAGGTAATTGTGTTTGATTTGGAGTAGGACTTGTGGCTGCAGGAGGTGGCATTATTGCAGGTTGAGACACTGGAGGTGGTAAGGGTGGATAAATAGGATTTTGATTAGGCCATTATTGAGGCCCCCTCCATTGGATATATGGTTTCTAATTCCCCTGTGGTGGCTTCCATTGATTTTGAGGCTGAGGCCACTGGTTTTGTTGTTGGTTAGGCCGCTGGTTTTTCTGTTGGTTAGGCCACTAGTTTTGTTGTTGGTTAGGCTACTAGTTGTTCTAAGCAGGTTGGGAGTACTGAGAAGTATTTTGATAATTCTAGTTTTTCCATTGATTATTATAAGGATTAGAAAATTGCAAAGGATCCAGAGGCATACCTTGTCTTGAATCCCATGGTCGACGTTGAGCAACAAAGAGCTCTTTCTCATCGTCTCCTTCTATTTTCATGTACTCAAAAGGAAGATGTTGGTTCTCCAAGTTCACCAACAACTTGCATCCATAATATTTCTTTTGTTTGTGGTAGTGAGGACAATACTTAGCTTATCCAGGTGTGTGGCAACATCATTGATGATATCTTGCTTGAAATTTGACAACAGGTTCGAGATCTCCAACTTAGAAATGCCTGAGACGTTCCCTTTAGCAAGTGTAGACCGAAATCCTTTGCCCTTCTTTACAGTTGATCTTGAATAGTTAAGGAAGATTTTATTGAGGTCATCCCAGGTAGATTGGGATATATTTCCTCCAGCCATGAGGTCCAGTGCTTCTAGGCAATTATCATTTACTCCCCTCAAGAAAATGAGTTTTTGTGAATCCTCCTCCAGGACATGTTGTGGATTCTTCTACAGGTTATACAGGAAGTGTGAAACATAGTCTTCCAAAGTTTCATCTTCCTTCTACAACATTCAAAAAATTTCATCTCCTCTCAGATCACCCCCTTGCAATACTCTTTGTACTTCTGCAGAAATAGAGTTTGCATTTCATCCCAGTTGGTTGTTGCATTAGCTCCTAAGCCCATAAATCATCACAATACAGACTCCTTCAATGTTGTTGGAAACAACTTGAGCTTGTGGCCATCATTGTTGTAGTCAAAGCTTCAACAAAGAATTTCAAACTCAAACAAAAATGTGTCTGGGTATTCAGTTATTAGGCCATAGAAATTTGGGAGTGCAGCAATGGGTATCTTTTTTAGGTTAGCATTGTTGATAAGGCTAGGTAGAGGAAATGGAAATGTAGGTTGTGCCATTACCAGAGGTATTTTAAAATGGATTTGTTGATGAAAAGGAACATTAGCCACAAGGTTATGAATGACATGTGCACTTGGAGCGGAATTATCAAGAAAACTGGCCAAAATTTCAGCAAAAGGTCAAAGGCCAACTGGATCAAAATGCTCTTCTTTAGAGGAAGATGCTACAAAAAATTTAGGACTTGCATCAACAAAAGGGAATTCAACTTCTTCATTTAGATTAGCAGACTCTCTTGATATAAATCTTCCCTATTCATCTCGTCTTCTTCCTCTTCGATGCATGCAAATAATTATGTAAACTTGTGAAGCAAGTTCAGGACTGCATACTACTATCTAGAAAGCAAGGAACTATCTAAAAAAAATGGAAAATGACTCAATAAGGTTCTCATCTTGACACCATCCCCAACAATGATGCCAAAAATGAACCACCTCACAATAGGTAATAATAATCATGCCAAAGCTTCTCCTAGGAATAATATATTCAAACTAAGGATTACTTTTCCTATCATGAAGTGCATTTAAATTGTCAACCCAGGGACATATACTTGAAATGGGATAGCACGATATGTGCACTAAGTCTCTCAAAGAGTCATACTACCTATGCTGGAGGAAGGAAAAATACATGAAAGAGACCTACGCTATTGTTGTAGGAAAGTAAACACACACGACTACTTAATGGAATTAATGCTGAAAACTAAAAACTTAACTTAAACCTATTCTATCAACCCATATCATTCACTATAATTATCCTTACAAGTGCTATAGGAACATACATGAGTTTAATGCTGCAGGAATGAAACAGTAAACTTCTACTTGAAATGTTGTAAATGTTGAAAGTAAATCTAACCTACTCTAATATAATCCACCTCCACAGTGGGCCCCCTTTTCTGCTAACTATTAACACATAATGTAAACCAAAGTCACTCCATTATATTTTCAAAAATTGATTACATCATAATGAAAACAATGCACAAAACTGGAAAGAGTAACTTTGTTGTGCAACTGCAACAACAATATATTTTCCAACTTAAAAAACTACAAACTAACAATCAAATCCCGTTATATAGAGGATTGATGTTTATTCAAAAGCATACATATAAGGTCTGATTAAATCACACCATAGAGGAAGGAGATTATAACTGCCCACGACAGAGTGTAATAAAGTCTGGATAACCATTTCATCAAGATATTGACCGTTGAGAGGAAATATAGCAGAGATATTTCCTATATTCCCTGAGATGATGGCTCATCCATTGTAGTGGGCATGTCTTGCGACCATAATAGTTCTCCTTGTTGCAACTGGGACTTCAACCCCTCTTCTTCAATGCAGTCGACCACTCTCAAGATACTCCTTTTCTTAGTAGGTTAGTAGCATATGCAGATATATAATCATGTCAACTAGTCAACTCAATCCAAATATTAGAACACACATTCAAATAGCTATATGAAATACTATGATAGATATATAATGTTTAGAAAAACATGACACTAATAGCTACCCATAGGCTAGGTGGTTCCAACTATACTTATCACAAGTTCAAATACTAAAAGGTTCACAAATGTCTTGGTAATGTTTTAAACAGAGTATAAATATTAACATAAAACATAGACAAATTATTGTCTCTTCAGATGGTATGATGGATGCCATGTAGGCTCGGGTACTTTTTAACTGCATCATTTTGTAACCCACATCCAACTTTGAATACTCCTTTCGAAACTATCTTTGCTTGAACATTTCCATCCCTCCACGTCCCTGCTTGGAAAGTTATCTTCTTGGAATGGAACGGACTCCCTTTTTGATGATTTAGTCACTCTAAAATTTCTTCACATGGAATTGCTTGATTATGGTCTTGGTATTTTAGAGGAAATCAAGATGTTACATTCTTTCTTCTTTACATCTCTACTCGAACTGCAACCTTTGAAGTCCTAAAATTTGCACGTCTTGAACTGGAACTAGAACTCTCAGACTCGAATGTCTTCCTTGAACATCTGCAACTAGAATTCTCCCTCCTGAAAAATAAAATAAACGACATAAGGACATTGGAAGAATAAAAGTAAATTAATCTTGTTACTTGCAAATTTTGACTTTAGAGAAGAGAAACTTGAAAGTTTGCTATAGAATCTCCACCCTCTCTCTAGAAACTTTTCTTTCTCCAAAATTCTTGCCTTCTTTCTCAATTTTCAAATATGCTTCAAAATGTTCTCTCTCTAAAAGTCGCATCTTGTTTCTCTAGAATTCTCATGTCTCTTGCTCCTATCTTTCCAAAAATATTTCCTTCAAGGCATTTAACATCATCAACGACTTCACTTATGGGCACACATTTGAAAGGGTGGAATTCCTTCATCTAGGCAAGTGAATCATTTTCAACTTTTAAAACAATTCATTTACCACTTGTATTAGTTCCAAAAAAAAATATTAAAAAAAAATTATTAATTAAATATTAAATATAAAATGTAATATTTAATTAATTTTCAAAAAGAACCGATTTACTTTCAATTTCCCACTTTCGATCTCGACTTGGATTTTGAATCCATTTCCATTAAGCATTTGGACATAGGCATGGGATTCCATCACCCAACTTAATAGCACCTTAGTTGAGGATTAAAAATCTTTTTTTTAAAAAAAGCTTCCAAAAGTTCACTTATTCAAGCATTCTTGAGGCATCTGGTCTCTTCTTTTCAAATTCTTATTCAAGCATTCTTGAGGCATCATAGAGGAAATTATGATTCTGGACAGACCTCCTTAATTTGTGCAAAGAAGACAAGATTTGAATAATAATCCTAATTCATCCTTCAGGGGGTAAATAACCATTAATTTATCCCCTATTCTTAAGTCTTATGTCATGATAATATTTATTTTCTCCCCTTTGGCATTTATTTTCCCCCAAATAATTAATTTCAAAATTAATTTATTGTCCCTTTTTCAAATGTAGGAATAAATGAATTTTAAAATTTAAATATTCTCTCCTCCTACTAATTTGCCTCCTTTTCCTTGATTTATGACTCCACCCACCAATTAAGCTTTCATCTCCTATTTTCTAGCCACCACCTTTCCTCTTCCCTTTTCCCACTAATTTAGCCTTTCATTTCCCCTTATTTATCCCCATTGACTTCTCACTTCCAAATTATGATTCAATCATGTCATAATTTGTCATAGCCATAACATTTTCCATTTTGCACATCAAATTTGTCATTTTCCAAAATCATTAATCAATTTGTCATAACTTATCATAATTGTATCATTTTCCAAATGCACATTTCAATTTTTCATAAATCATGTTATTTTCTAATTTGGATTCTTTAGAGGCGATCCTGACCGTTGATTGAGTTTTAATATTATCCGTTGATTTTGAGTTCCAAAAATCTATAAATTGGAGTCTCATTTATCTCAAATCTAGAACCACTTTTTTTTAGTATTCTTGTTGTCATTTTGCTTTCATGAGTAGTGCATATTGTAACATGGGAGAAACATATCAAATTGAAAGAAGAAATAAAATCATTGGAGAATCTTGAGGGAGTGTTTGTTTGATTTTGTTTAAATATTTTATGCACTTTTCCTTCATAGCATTCATGTTAGGATAGGATCTATTGTGTATGCATTTAGAGTTAGTGGTTCCTCTAGCATGCAATTATTTCTTATTTTCTCTCTCTTACATTTGGTGAACCTGACGTGAACATGCAAATGTAATTTTTCTTTGGTGTTTTTTGATGTGTTTTGCAGGTAGAGAAACAAGATCTATGCACTTGGGAGTCTAACTTGTGATACATGCATGATTTTTTGTTTTAAAAATGCAACAAATCAAAATTTTAAATTGGTCTTTAAAATGAACAAAAAAATACATCATAGCCTAATTAGTAGGATAAATGAACATCAAATTACCCATAGCCTAATTAGGAGGATAAATGAGTACATCAAATTATACATAGCCTAATTAGGAGGATAAATGAAATACAAATTTCACATAGTCTAATTAGGTGGATCAAAGAACCCTACAATCTTCACACAGCTTTAATTAGGAAGGGAAAGAACAACAAATTGTCCTATTTTCATCATATTTCCTTTCTTAATGGGTTAATGAACAACAATTTTCATCTATTTTTAATTAGGAAGGAAAATAACAAAAAAATGTACAATTTTGATCATATTTCCTTTCTAATTGGAAAATAGACAATTTTGCTTGAAGTTTTTGGTAGATTGTAATCCTAAGGTTGAATGAACTTATCCTCTCCCCTCACCTTCACAGATCTTGGGTGATGAGAAATTCATTCAATCTTTTAGAGGGTCTGCCTCCCGAGTGCTTTAGCATAGCTGGTGAGAGGGAACGAACCAAGTGGGAACAAGGCAAAGTCAACCTCTTCCAACCCACTTTAATCAAATACCTCCTTGAGATTAAAGTCTCTGAGGCCTAATATTGCTTGTTCTTGGTATTCATGGGACTATATGTCTAAATAGAGATTGCGCTACCATGTTGCCTTGTATGATTCACTAGTTATCTTCGGAATGGATGCCTTGAATAAACACCTTTGTTGTGGTGGCTAATTAAAAAATTTCTATTTATTGATGCAGGGGGAGACCCTGAAGACATCCCACACTTTTGTGACTCTTAGTAGTGACATCGGTCCCTTGGAAAGTGATGCCCCTTGGGATTTGAAGCTTGGTGTGCCTGAGAAGTGAGTGCACTGTAAGGAGGAGCTCGTGCCTCCAAGATTCTAGGTTGTCCGCTCTGAGTAAGCATGGATGAACTTGTTCAACTAGGAATTCAGTGGATGTAGTCCTATCCATCCTAGGTTGTGGTGTGTGTGTTTACTTTTACAACACTCATTTTGCTTGATGTGTCTTGTGTAAGTGTTACAACTTTAAAAAATACTTTCAAAGAACTATTAAGCACTCATAATAACACATTCAAATATCATTCAAAACATTCCTAAACACTTAGATGTGTCACAAACACCTTGTATTAAACCTTTGTGAACATATGGAATCTCAAAACATTCACCTTCAAGCCTTATGGCATGCATAGTAGTCCTTATTTTTTATCCCCATATCATAGTCCATTTACGATCTTTGCACATGCATTGTATTAGTCCCTTTGCATTTGCAATTTCAAAGCCTCTTGCAATAATCCTCCTTATAGTTTTCACCATAATACCTTAGCATAAGTTCTCATTTTGCACTTAGAACCTCTCAAAACTTTGCAAAATCCCCAAAAATCCAAATCTTAGAATCTTTCCTT
This sequence comes from Thuja plicata, assembly GCA_018584345.1. Taxonomy (NCBI): domain Eukaryota; kingdom Viridiplantae; phylum Streptophyta; class Pinopsida; order Cupressales; family Cupressaceae; genus Thuja; species Thuja plicata. The sequence continues at coordinate 2,018,970 of MU225820.1, read as the reverse complement.
GTGTTATTAAAAATAGGATCTTGACTTGGTCCCTTTGTCCCTTTATCCTATTTGTCCCTCTATCATTTGGCCAAATTTCATCTTTGTCATGGTGGATTTGACTTAGTCCCTTTTACCCAATTACCTTTGTCCCTTTGATCCCTTTTAAGTCAAGGTCCCTATCCAATATCCTAAGGTTATACTCTTAGGTTTGCATTTTCCAAAGATTTTCAAAGTAAAAAATCCCCAAAACATGGTTGCATAAGCCTTAGATTGCTCTGTTATTCCAAAGCTTATCCTAGTTTTCATACTCATTCCAAAATCCAAAAAATCCAAAAAAAATATAAATGCATTTGCATATCCCTCAAGTTGCACACCATTTCAAAAGTCTTTGCATGCCTTAGGTTGCATTTCTTATTCCAAAGTCTCCTGAAAAGCCAAAAAAATGCATTTTTGCATATAGATACCATGCAATTCTTTACAAGGTCTTGATCCTCCAAAAGACAACAAGGTTGATATCAAACCACGTACATTGAAAATGAGAATACACAAACACCTTTTTACCCAAGACAAGGAGTACCTTTGCAAACACAAGGTTTTGATCCAAACATGACATACCTTTCAAATGAGAACACACAAACACCCTATGAAGGTATACCTTTTCAACAACAATGTTTTGACCCAAAAATGATGTACACCTCAAACGAAGTAACCCAAACATATTTTGAACCAATTCAAATGACATTAACACAATCAAATAATAAATCACATCAATCTCACACGTACTTGATCCAAAAATTGCAAGCAAAATTGGCTAAAGAAAATAAAATCTTGGAAGAGAGGGTAGAAAAGATTATAATGAATAGAATGGAGATGACCAAACTCCTTAGATGTCCAAATGAATATTTTGGTGAAATTGAGATACCATTCTCTCATTGAAAATCAAACATATACCAAAACTTATTTCACAAATAAATATGACAAATGAAAAATTCAACCAAGCCCACCTCAATCACATTCAAGAGAAAAATTTGTTCAACCAAGTCACAAAATAATCATTTAAACAATTTACAATCAAAACTTTCAACCAAAGCGTGGCATAGTTCAACTTGGGCCACCACCTAATTATGAGTCGATCTTTGTTCCAATGCAATCAAGTGTCCCTCAAGATATTTCACAACCGTTTGTGCCAATAATGAAAACAAGTCAATCAAGGTCACCAACAATTTTGCATTCAAGAACATTGTATGTTGATGAATCCCCTCTTATGTCCTCAAATAAAACATTTTTTTTCTCAAACAAGGAAAAATTAAAACATGTCATCTTTTGGGTATAAACCAAGCATAATCTACAAGCAATATTTTCTTGAACATGTTCAACCCAAAAAATATGTACAGCGTGTAAACAATGGCGTGGTCTCACAAATGAGATTACCCAAGTAGAGAACATTCAAACCTAAAACTTCAAAGAGTTTGTTTCAAAAATTGGATCCTATATATGAAGAGGATGAAACAAATAATACACCCATGTCTAGAAATGGATCATTCCAAAACAATCACATGGATGATACGCCTATTTCCTATCAAGACATTGACCTTCAAAAAGAATCCATGTCTCCTTTCATCCCTTTATCCCCTAAAGATTCACAAGATAAATTTCCTCCATCTCCATCATGTGACTCTTCCAATGATGAAACCTCCCAAGGGATATCCATAGAAGAAATCCAAGCTATTTCCATTCTTGATGCAAGTCCATCCCATGCTTCCAAATTTCTAGAGCCAATACCACTATTTCCCCCATCTTCAAGTAATCCCATTCAAGAAAGTCCCATTAAAATTCCATCTCCTCCATGTCAAGAAATTGACCCCTTTATAGAGTCCCCCATGCATATCCAAAGTCATACCCCATGTCAAGAGGATGATTCAAATAATGAAGAAATAAGTCCTGAAATAAATCAAGATCAAGATCCTAACAGTGACTGATCCTATCCAACTATTGACCAAGATCCCTTTTCCCTCGAGCCTTATGATGATCCTGCCATCCTTAAATTTCCTATCCAAGATGATCCCCTTGTCCTTCCTAGTCCCATTGACCTTCCACTTCCTAAGAAAGATCATGATTCCCCTTCCATTTTTTTCCAATGATTCCATCCAAATTAAATATCATAACACTCTTACAATGGAATCCAATTATCCCCTTCCAATTAGAGATCAAAGTATCCCCTCACCTTCATATCCCCTACAAGATCCCACCATTCCTCTAAATCCTCCTCATGATCCCTCCGTCCCTTCATTTCCTTATCATAATCCTCTTGATCCTATTCCATCAAAGGATCTCACTATTTTTCCTGATCCCCCTCGTGATCCTAACACATCAATGCAAGTTTTTCATGAACCCCATACATGTAAAACGAGTTCCTCCACTTCCATCCAATTTGGTTCACTTTATGATTCTATAAGTCCTTCCATACCGTGTTGGTGCAAGAGCACCAAGGCTTAGTCCTTAGGGGATAATTTTTTTGTGGATAATTGTTTTGTTTTCAATTAGGTGTTTAGGAAGAGTATCAAACCCTTTGGGTATTGAATTTAATGAGGGCATAAATATAAGCCTAATTAGAGAGTCAAGAGTTGGGCCAAAATGGCCTTTAGGACATTTGGGCCCAGTGGGATAAAAAGATGTAAAGGAGGTATAAAAGGATTGAAACATGATGTAATGAACATAATAGGCCCTATTTGATGTAAAATGACTTAATTTAGTAATTATAAGGGTCTATTAAGAGTTAGAGGCACAATAGGGTCTAAATTGGCACAATTGTAAAAGTTGCATAAACAATTGAAATGCAACTTTGGAGCAACTTTTTGCAAAATGTTGTAAAGTGGCCTCAATGGTCAAATAATCTCAAAATGTAGTTAAGGGTGGTTGAGAATGTTATATCATGGGGTTTTAATCCTTTTGGATCAAGGATTCACGAGTTGGAGAAGATTGGTGATCAAAACAATAAAATTTCCTGAGTTTTCCTGCTTATTTCTCTGTTGTACAATTGGAACGTGTGAAAGGTGATTATTTTTCAGAAATAGTTTCATATTTAAATTATAGGGTAGATCAGGAATCTAATTCATTTTTTTTTATCCAATTTGGAAAATTCTGGTGCATTCTACAAGCATTTTACCCTTACTTAGGGTTTCTTAAACAAATGTCTCTAACTTGAGATTTCACCTTGTAAATTCAACGGTCTTAGGTGAAATCCAAGCTAGGAGAGTTTACTATAAGATTAAAGTAATTTGGACCAAGAAGGATAAGGGAAGCATCACAAATTTGATGTCTTAGGTGAGCATCTCTATGTGCTCGACATGATTATGTATGCAAATTGAGTTACATGGTAGAAAGGGTGGAGTAAATAGGAGAAAAAGAATGGTGGATTGTGTGAAGTTTGATATCCCTCAAAATTCCTGAAGTGTTGATATTTTTGGAAAGTTTCATTTGCATAGGGTTTCTTTGTAAATTTCCCTAATTAGGCCTACTAACCTAACAATCCTTATGAAGGAAAATAACATTGTTGTGGGAGTAAAAACCTAGGAGTTGGGGTGTTGATAGAGACCCTTGATGGGTATTTGAAAAGTTGATCCAATCAGGGGGTCCTTTGTAAACTTGTGGAGTTAGGTCCTAAAAACTTGAAAACCATACCTACTAGAAATTAGGCCTTGTCCACTAGGTCTAATGGGAATTTTTTTTTCAAGTCACTTCAGAGGGATTGACTATCCAAGATGGGTTATATTGAGTCGAATAAGAGCATGGGAGTCCATTCCACCCATTCCTAAGTTGAGATCCCATGACTTGTAGTCGTCACTTGCTTGCAAGGAGATTAGGTCAAGGGGTGTGAGTAGTTGAAAGGTTGTGTTCTTACCTGGGAAGGTGGTGGTTTATAGAAGGGTGTGTTGAAGGACATTATACGAGTCTTAGAGTCTGTCTCAAGTCCATCAAGGAGACACTGATTGGGTAGTAAATCCAAGGACAAGGAGAAACTTGTGGTTTTAACCTTTATTCCACAAGGTTTAAAGTTGAACCTAAACTCTCCCCATCATATTGGTATCAGAGAAGACAATGTCTTTTTGGGAAAGTGTATGTTTGAGGAAGAACAAGAAGTGAAAGATGAGGCTAATACAATGCCTCTTAAAACCATGTCTCAATAAGCCATCAAGAAGATGATGGAAGAAATGTTTGCAGCAAAAATAGAGGATTTCAAGAGGTCTAATGATAGATACAAAGGTAATGAAGATTAGGACAACACAGAAGAGGAAGGAGAAGAAGAAGAAAATCTTGAACCAGTAAGGGAGTTGCCTCCAAACCAGAGAGAATTTTTAGAGGCTCTAAAATTAGTGAGAGGGGATTATATTAATAATTTACCACTGTATGGAGGAACCTTGGATGCATACAAAGTTATTGAGTGGGTAGAATCCATAACAAACCATTTTGAACTTAATGAAGTTCCTAAAGGTGATAGGGCCAGAATAGCCAAAGGAATGTTGAGGAGTTTTGTTGTTTAATGGTGCAACTTTACACAAGGATAAATGGTGAAAGAAGGAAAGAAAATGATATCATCCTGTGAGGTGATGAAGACAAAGATCAAAGCATAGTTTCTACCCACAAATTATGAAGTGCAAATATTTAGGAAACTCCAAAATCTTAGGCAGATGGATTTGGATGTTAACTCCTATACTGAAGAGTTTCATAGAGTGACTCTTAGATCCAAGAAACAAGAATATGAACTAGAGAGAGTGGCCAGGTATTTGAATGGCATGAGGTTGAACATCCAAGAGGATATTTTTCTCTTGGCTCCTGACATAGTAAACGAGTCTTTTCAAATGGCCCTTACAATGGAGGATAAATTGAAGAGAAGGAATGAACAAAATAACATAGGCAAAGGTGGGAGGAATTAAAGGGGAAGAGGTAGATATGGTAGAAGAGGACAAGGAAAAGGATGCCAAGGGGAGTCTAGCCTAAGACAGTAGATGGGAGACTCAAGTAGTAGAGGAGGCTACAGAAGTAGGGGATCAAATGGTGGTAGGTCTAATAGATTAGGAAGAGGATCTAGGTTCTCTAGGATGAAATGCTACAATTATGGTCAGATAGGAAATCCTTATTATAGGTGTCCACAGAAAGCCTCCACTTCACAAGAAAGTGAAAGAAGGGTCAATTATGTTCAAGAGGATGTTGCGAGTGTGAATTCACCTAAGGTAGAGTTAACCTCAAAGTGGGAGAAAGATTGATGATTAGAAAGACCTTATTGAAGGAACCTGTCAAAGAGGAGACATCACAAAGAAGAGCACTCTTCAGGGTTAATTGCAAGGTTCAAGGTAAGATAAGCAACATTGTTATTGATTCAGGTTTAATTGCTAATATAGTCTCATTAGAAGTAGTTAACAAGTTAAAATTGGAAAGAATTCCCCATTCTTGTGCCTACAAGGTTAGTTATGTAAATAAGGGGCAACATGTTTTGGTCAATGAACAAGGTTGGGTAGATTTAAGTAGAGGAGGGTACAAGGACATGATCCTATGTGATATTATTCCCATGGATGCCTGACACCTTCTCCTAGGTACACCATGGAAGTTTGATAGAAAGACTCACCATGGTGGTGAGAAGAACTCATACTCATTTTAGAAGGATGGGGTAACATATAAAATACAGTCCATTGGGGATGAGAAAGAGACCAATAAAGTAGCTTGTAGTGTGTTGATGGTTGGGGAGAAAGATTTCCTAGACACTATGAAGGAAGAAGGGGTAGGTTTTGCCTTGGTACTAAAACCTAAGGTAGAGGAGGAGACCAATGAGAAGCAAGAGATACATTTAAAAGTTCATGAGTTGTTGGATAGGTGCAGTGACATAATCAATGATGGGACACCTAGTTCTTTTCCTCCTAAGAGAAGTGTGATTCGTCAAAGAGACCTAGTACTAAGAGCCTCTCTCCCAAACAAGGCTGCATATAAAATGACCCCATAACAAAATGAGGAGATTGCTAAGAAGGTGCAGGAGTTGCTTGACAGTGGCCTAGTAAGGAAGAAAATTAGCCCTTGTGTTATCCCCACAGTGTTGGAACCAAATAAATGGGGCACATGAAGGTTATGTACTAATTCAAGGGAAATAAAAAGAATCACAATAACATAAAGATTCCCCATACCTAGGATGGAAGACCTGATGGATTACTTACGAGGGGCAAGGTACTTTTCGAAGATAGACCTCAAAAGTTGCAACCATCACATAAGGATCAGAGAGAGGGGTGAATGGAAGACAAATTTCAAAACCACAAAAGGCTTGTATGAATGAATTGTAATGCCATTTGGACTCTCCAATGCACCAAGCACATTCACGAGACTCATGAATGAAGTCTTGAAGGACCATATTGGAAAGTTTTTTGTAGTGTATCTATATGATATAATAATTTATAGTAGGTCTAAAGAGGAGCACCTAAACCTTTTAGATCTTGTTTTGAAAAGACTTTCTGATGAGAAAATACTAATAAATCTTGAGAACTGTGAATTTTTGAAGCAAGAACTTGTTTACCTAGGTTTTGTGATCTCTCATGGAGACTTGAAGATGGATCCAACCAAGGTTGATTTCATACTCAATTGGCCCACTCCTGGAAATGTAGGAGATGTAAGGAGCTTTCATGGGCTGGCCACCTTCTATAGGAAATTCATAAATAATTTCAGTCATATATGTTCTCCACTTTTGGACACCATAAAAGGAGGGGGTAAAATATAGTTTCTTTGGACAGGTGAAGCGGATAAAGGATTTGAATACTTAAAACAAAGGGTAGCTTCTCAACCTATTTTGGTATTTCTTGATTTTAATAAATTGTTCACCATTGAATGTGATGTTAGCAATGTGGCTATAGGTTTCATATTGAGTCGAGAAGGAAGGCCCATGACCCTCTTCAGTGAAAAATTGAATGAAGCTAAGAGGAAATACTCCTCTTATGACCTTGAGTTATATGCTATGGTGCATAATTTAAAAATGGAGGCATTACCTCCTACCCAAATAATTTTTGGTATATATTGATAATCATGTCTTGAGTTTCTTGAATTCACAGGAGAAACTAAGTCATAGGTACATGAAGTGGGTGGAGAATTTGCAGGCCTACACATTCACCATCGAATACAAAAAGGGGCAAGCCAACAAAGTAGATTATGCACTCAATAGAAGAGTAATGACTGTTTAGGAGATACAATTTCAAAGTATTGGGGTAGATGCCTTTAAGGATATGTATAAGGAGGATGGAGACTTCTTGAAAGCATACAAGGTATGTACAAAGTTTGATAATAATTTTAATGGTTATTTCTCAGAATATACATTGTAGAATGGTCTTCTTTTTAAGGGAGGACATTTGTGTGTCCCTAAGGGGCTAGTGACAGAAAATTTGATTTAGGAGAAGCACAAAGGGAGTCTTGGTGGCCATTTTGGTCTCAATAAGACCTTGGAGCTGGTACATAGGTTCTATCATTGGCCTAGAATGCAGAAGGATGTTATAAATTATGTGGATTCATGTACAACATGCCAAATAGCCAAGGGGACATCATGAAATGCAGGATTGTACCAACCTTTGTTAGTACCAAATAGATAATGAGAGATTCTTAGCATGGATTTTGTGGTAGGGTTGCCTAGAACAAAGGTTTTCTATGAAAATATTTTTTTTGGGTTGATAGGTTCAATAAGATGGCCCACTTCATCCATTCTAAGACAACTCATGATGCCTCTCATATAAAAAATCTATTTTTTAGGGAGATTGTAAGGATTCACGATTTTCTATTTAGCATAGTATCTAATAGGGACTATAAATTCATTGGTAATTTCTAGAGAACATTGTGGAGGAGGTTTGGGAGTAAATTGTCCTTGAGTTATGCATATCACCCCCAAACTGACAGTCAGACAGAGGTGGTCAACAGGTCCTTGGGGAATTTTCTTAGGTATTTAACTAAGGAACATGGACAAACATGGGATGTGATCATTCCACAAGAAGATTTTGCCTACAATGATTTTATGAATATTAGTACACACAGAAGTCCCTTTGAAGTAGTTTATGGAATGCATCCAAGAGGAGTCCTTGAATTGAGGGACCTAGCAGGTATGGAGAAGAGGAGTGGCCATGCAAAATAATTTGCAGAAGCCATGAAGGAAGTCCATGAAAAGGTGAGATCCAATCTCAAGAAAAAACATCCAAAAGGTGAAGGATAAAGTAGATCAGAAGAAGAGGGATATGAAATTCCAAGCGGGAGACTTGGTCATGGTATGTTTGCACAAGGAAAGGCTTCCCAAAGGTATTCACTACAAATTAATGATGAAGAGAATTGGACCATTTGAGATCTTGGCCAAGTATAGGGAAAATGCATATACAATGAACTTACCTTCAGGTGTGCCTATCTCCCCTATCTTCAATGTTGCAGACTTGGTACAATATAAAGGGGCTCCAGTCATAGAAATAATAGGTGAATTTGTAGATGAAGAGCATAATGAATGGTTGAACCAGTTGCCCTCACATCAAACTCCAATGGTGGAAGGTATCCTGGATAGCAGAGTGGAAAAAAAACTAGACATAGGACCTATTGGAATAATCTTGTCAAGTGGAAAAGGTAGCCTAATTTAGAGGTGACTTGGATGCTGGAGGAAGACTTGAAGCAGCAAGGAGTTTATCCTTATCCACTCAAAACTCAAGGGTCTTGAGTTTCTTCTTCTTGTGGAGTATGTTGCAGGAGCACCAAGGCTTAATCCTTAGGGGATAATTATTTTGTTTTTAATTAGGGGTTTAGGAAGATTATCATACCCTATGGGTCTTGTTGTCTACCAAAATTGCACCCTGTTAAGTTTGTAGGAACTTAACCTTTTGGAGAAACATGGAAACATTCCAAGGTTGTGGGTAACCTATGGCTGGAATGAATCTCCGGGTCCTAGGCCGGCTTCCTATCTGGTAAATCACTCTATACTACCTGAAACTGATTCCTTTATGGTGGAGAAAAGAGATAGAAAGAGAACATAGAAAATAAAAGCTATATCCTAAATGATGATGCACCAGAAATATCTGAGAAATGCACAAATAACATGACACACAATGAGCTAGTTACTTGAGCTTTCTTACACAAACCCACTAAATCATACTATCTGCATAATCAATTTTATAAGAAGGCCAATAATGACAATCCCTTTAAAGGAGAAAGATTTCTCACAATTTGGGGAAAATCTGTCTTGAGCACAACTTAAAACCTGCAAATAGGCATGAAATTCTGCATAAAGGCACTGATATGTGATACAAATTAAGGACAAAGAACATCACCGAATTTATACCAATCACTAAGTACATAATAACAGACTAATAAGGGAAGGTATAAGCTATTTTCACAATCAAAGGTGTTACAAATCTGTATATTTCTCTGAAATGGGTTACAAAATCTCTTTACTTATGTCAAGAACTCAAAAAAAGTTACAAAACAACAAGCCAAAGGGAAGAAGAACTAGTAACAATGAGTCTTCAACTCATATTTATGCATTTTCCAAGCCAACTGCATTCTGAAAGAAATAACTTCTAGATCGGATTTGGCTTGTCCAGCCACTATTTATCCCTTCAAGTCATCCCAAAAATATCAACATAAATGCCCCTCCATAGAAGCAGTCTTATCCCTCTAGAAGAGTCACAAAAGTCTCTAAATTGTAATAACTTTTCTGCAGCCCCAAAAAATGCACCTTCTGACCTTTCAAAACTAATCTTTCATCTGCAACATATCTGATTTCCAACGTCTGAGAAAATATCTAATCTTTCTGCAAACCTAACAACCTGGGCTCTGAAACTAAAAACACGGCGAAGGCAAACGAATGCACCATCAACTCCCTATGGCCGTCATTCAGAGTACACAGCCCACAATTTGGAAACATCAATTCTATCATTAAGTCAACATGCTGTGAATTTGAACAAAAATCTAGCCATAGCCTCTGAGCTTGATAGGAAATCAAATTTGAAAATGAATCCTCGGAGCAATCCAACTGCATTCAAAAGAGCTGACATGTCACACTGTGATTCGTTGAATGCCCTACATCTCAGCTACTCCCTTTTGCACAATAATCACAATGCAAGCCTGTGATTGGTCGTCGAACAATTCATATTGTCACATCAGAAAACTGCTGCCACCTTTTTTAGATCTTTGGATTAGGCAACTGCGCGACTGTATCAAGTCTGTTTGTCGCGGGCCTTTGTTACTAACCATGGTTTCTTCTCAAGACTTGGCGACAATGTGTTTTCTTACCCTTGGCTAACCTGAGTCACGATCTGGCGATCATGCGACATGACTAAAATCAAAGTCGCGCACAGTTATCATTAACTCAACATTCATTCCCAGACCTTGCGACTAATTGTCTTGCTTAACTGTCACGGTGATCTCCTTGTCGCTGAATGTTTAATTCCTGTTCCAAGACTACACGACAATGCCTAGTCACCAAGTCAGGAGATATGAGTCCTAAGCTTTGGACTTTACCGTAACATGTCTTATGTGCACCTTTTCTACTTCTGACGACTTTGCGACAGACCTTAATCGCCAAGTCGGGAGGACTTTTTCCTTAGAGCACCTTTCTTCCCAGACTTCGCAACCACCGTTGGATCCTCCAATCTTTCATTTGACGGCTGGTGCTTAATCGCTAGACATTTGAACATACCCTTAAGTCTTTCCCAGACTTCGCGACTGAAAGGAAAGCGCCCTTAGCCTCATTGTCGTTGAATGCTCTTTTTCCTTCTGGCGACCACCCGACAATCTTTTAACATCCATCCGCTTTGTGACACATGTCGCACAGTCATTGGTTCATTCATTGCACACTGGAGAACTGAGACATTATCCTATCCTGGCGACATCCCGACTGAGCATTACCGCAAACCACAGACAGTTAGTCGCGAAGTCTGGGTTAAAATCTCTTAACTGCCATTCCATTTCGAGACTACGCGACTGAAGGCCTGACTTAACTGTTAGCTTTAACCTGATCTGGAGATAATGCGACATGAGGTAATCACAAAGTCTGAGAACATTTTGCTAACTATCAAGAACTTCACGCGATCACCCGACTAAGCAGTGGGTCCCATCTTCATAGAGCTTTATAGCATGGCCATCCTGTGACTACCCGACTGTGAAGAAATCGCTAAGTCTCAGAACACTGAAGGAATATTCTGATTCATTACGAGACCTCACGACATAAGGGAAACGCAAAGTCAGGGAGACATATGGAATATTCGCTCGGGGTAACGCGACGAGGTGACCAAGATTAAAAAACATGCCTTAAGTGAAAGGAAAAAGTAACAGCGAAACAGAAGTGCCAAGGCTTAGGGTTTGAATTCATCGTTTAACACTGGAAGACTAAGGGTTTTTAGGGTTTTTTGCAAATTTGAGCAAGGTTTTAGGCTTGAAAACTTGAAAACATTGCAGAGGTAAAGCCAGACTGAACAAGAGGTAAACTGAAATGGATATGCCAGAAGCACAGAGAACAGGACAAGGAACCAGGACAACTTAATTCATTCAAAACATAACAAATCCATACTTCAAAACCTCTCTCTCTCTTCTCTTATCTCTGATTGATCTTTGGTACCGAAAATCGGTAACAGGTCTTGAATGTAATAAGGGCATAAATATAAGCCTAAGTAGAGATTGAATAGTTGGGTCAAAATGGCCTTTAGGACATTTGGGCCCAATGGGATAAAAAGATGTAAAGGAGGTCTAAAAGGATTGAAACATGATGTAATGGACATAATATTACCTATTTTATGTAAAATGACTTTATTTATTCATTATAAGGGTCTCTTAGGAGTTAGAGGCACAATAGGGTCTAAATTGTCACAATCGTAAAAGTTGCATAAAAAGTTGTTATGCAACTTCGGAGAAAGTTTTTGCAAAATGTAGTAAAGTGGCCTCAATGGTCAAATAAGTTCAAAAGGTAGTCAAGGGTGGTTGAGAAAGGTTAGAGAATGGTTTTTTAATCCTTTTGGATCAAGGATGTATGATTTGGAGAAGATTGGTGATCAAAATAATAAAATTTCCTGAGTTTTTCCTGCTTATTTCTGTATTGTACGATTGGAACGTGTGATAGGTGATTGATTTTGCAGAAATAGTTTCATGTTTTCATTGTATAGTAGATTAGGAATCTAATTTATTTTTTTTAATCCAATATTCTGAAGTCTGGTGCATTCTATAAGTATTTTACTATGACTAGTTCAAAATTTAACCCTTACCTAGGGTTTCTTAAACAAATGTCTCTAACTTGATATTTCACCATGGAAATTCAATGAACCTGGGTAAAATATAATTTATGAGAGTTTAATATAAGATTAAATTGGTTTGGTCTAGGAAGGATAAGGGAAGTGTAACAAATTTTATGTCTTGGGCGAGCATCTCTATGTGCTCTACATGACCGTTTCTGCAAATTGAGTTGTAGTAGAAAGGGTGGAGTGGATAGGAGAAAAAGAATGGTGGATTGTGTGAATTTTGATGTCCCTCAAAATTCCTTAAGTGTTGAGAGTGTTGGAAAGTTTCATTTTCATAGGGTTTCTTTGTGAAATTTCCCTAATTAGGCCTACTAACCTAATTAGCCCCATGAAGGACAATACCCTTGTTGTGGGAGTCAAAACCCAGGATTTGGGTTGTTGATAGAGAACCTTAATGGGTATCTGAAAAGGTGATCCAATTAGGAGGTCCTTTTTGAACTTATGGAGTTAGGTGTTGAAAACTTGAAAATCATACCTACTAGCAATTAGGCCTTGTCCACTAGGTCTAATGGGCATTGTTTGTTTCCAAGTCACTTCAGAGGGATTGAGTACCCAAGATGGGTTGTGTTGAGTCTAAAATAACATGGGAGACCATTACACCCATTCCTAAGTTGAGATCCCATGAATTGTATCCATCATTTTCTTGCAAGGAGATTGGGTCAAGGGGTGTGAGTAGTTGAAAGGTTGTGTTCTTAGGGGAAGCCTGTGGTTCAGAGAAGGGTGTGTTGAAATAACTTATAGGAGTATTAGATTTTATCTTAAGGTCATCAAGGAGACACTTATTGGGTATTAAATCCAAGGACAAAGAGAAACTTGTAGTTTTAACCTTTATTCCACAATGTTTGAAGTTGAACCTAAACTCTCCCCATCACATGTCCAACTCAAAATAATGGACTCTCATCTTGTATAAAGTGTCCCATTGGTCAAAGAAAGCATTATCAAGTCAAAAGGGTAGACCTTCATGAACAAGGTATATTAAAACCCTTCCATGTTAAAAAAATGTCTAAAGGCCATGGTCTTAATTATAAATCTCAATCTCAAGGGGTTAGTATCCCTTCCAAATCCAAATCCAAACATATAACTACCCCTTCAATCCTTACATCCACCTCAGGTCCATATATTCCTCCATCCACTAGCTTAAAATCCACTTACCTTTTCCCATGTGCGTGTCAGCAAAGGCACACACCTTGGAGAATCTACCACCCATCCAAAAGACCTCCATATAATTCCTATCCACCCATGAATCCCATTCCCTTTCCAAGCAATTTGGATGTCAAGAATAAAGTACATAAGTGAAGCAATCCACATGCTATCAAGGATCAACATGTCCAGTCTAATCGACATGTAAGAATAAAGAAAAATATGATCCTAAAATAAAAAGAAATATCAAAAAGAACACAAAGCCACATTAATAAAAAATAAAAAATCTATATGGGTTCCTAAATATCTTATGCAAGTAATGCATTCCATGGACCCACAAAAAATGAAAAATCAAAATGCATGTGGATTCCCAAGAATCTTCTTCAAGCACAAATTCCTAAAGAAAAATCTAGGTTGGCATCCAAATTTTCCATCCCTCCTTTTTTTTCATCTTCCAAATTCATTTTGGGTCTTTATGTCACAAAATTCATATCCATTCTTCCATTAAGCCTTCTAAATCCAAAATCTCCTTTTCCTCTATCACTCCATCACCCCTTAAGGTGTGTGCCAATGTTGTTCTTTCATTTCATTTCTATCCTCTCAAAATCAAGTCTTCTTACATTCCTTCAACTATCCAACACCAATTTTTCAGCCTTTCATCCAACTTATCCAATCCTTTGCACAATCCTTATCCCATCTCATCTAATCATCCATGTCATATCCATTTATCATTACCCTACCAACATCTTTGAGCATACTTTTATAGCCATGGTCTATTATTTCATATCTTTCAAAAGCATTGTCCAAAGAAAAAGGTGCTTGAGTCCTTTGTCCATGTCATATCATGCATCCATCTTTCCAAAATGTCAAAAAAAATTTAAAAAAAAAGAAAAAAGGAAAAGTTACCTTGATGAAAACCTGTCAAACAGGCATCTTGGTAACACAAAAAATAAAATAAAGAGAAATAATTTTGTCCAATAGTGAAAACCTGGCAAATAGGCACTTTGGGCAAGTACCCTAATGAAAACCTGGAAAATAGGCGTCACGTGTAATTTATGAACTTCTTGCATTTCATACTTGGGGGTAGGTTTCATCCATATTTTCCTAACATATCATACCCCTGTCATTATCCTCCATTATCCCCATAATTTCCTCCATTATCCTTTTTCCTTCATATCCCTTATCCTATCAGCATAAACATATATATTTGAGTCTTTTAATTTTTGGTTCCTTTTAATACTCTTTTTATCCTTTGTTTTTATTTTTAGTCCTTCTTTAGTTTGTTTGTGCTTTTAATTCTTGGTCTTTTTGAACTCCTCATTATTATTATTATTATTCTTTTTTAGCTCTTAGGTAGTCTTTACTTCTCTATTGCCCCTTGTTTTTCGTGCCTCCTTTCTCACCCCAACCCTTCTTTTATCTTTTGAGTGAGGCTCAATCTGCATCTTATTTTTACATATCCTTATTTCTCTCTACTCATACATCCTTATGATGGATCACAGAGTGTGATCCAAAATGTTGATGCTAAAAAACATACACAATCAAAACCAGAATTTCAAGCTTTAAATTTATATCCTCTTTTTCTCAACTTTAATCTTGACAAGGGTACTTATCTAGAAGCCTCACATTTTCTATCTACTTTACAATCCTCAACATTTGATCCATATTGCCTTTCTTATCATAGGCTTGTATCCATCCATTATCCTTTCCCATTGTTGACCTTACTTATCCTATATATATCCAATCATTATCCTTTCCATATCCTATCCAAATCCCTATCTTGGTCTTGACATAAAATAAGGATGTTACATTCAAAATATGTTTTCAAATAAAAACCCCTTGACATGTCCATTCCTATACAGTGCATGTCATCTAATACACCATTTAATTACCCTATCATTGTCATGTCCAATCCCTTAGCTTAGAAAAAACATGTTATCCCATTTCTTGGATAGTCCTTGGCACCCAAACAAATCCAATACAAGCGACCCTTGTCCTTCTTCCATCTACCAGTCCATCCATAAATCTATAATGTCCTTGCCTTGCTAGACACTGGGGGCAATTTCAATACATCTTTCTCATGTAAATATTAATGTCCTAAAAAAATTCATAAAAAAAACATAAAAAGTCTTGAAAAAATCCTAAAAATCCAAATATGATCATGAAAAAAGGCCATAAAAATCATAAAAAGTCCTAAGAAAAGCACAAAAAAATGAATATTTCAAAAATCCTACAAGTTAAAAATCATCCAAAATCCAAGCAATAAATATAATTTTATGACACTCATTTCTTTTCCTCATCATGTGCATAATCATTTTTTGTGTCATCAATAAATTATCCCTTGCGACAAGACACACATTTGAGTAGACGCAATCTGAAGACTTGTCAAACATTGCGCTTAATGAAATCATGTATCAATAAACAACAATCCAATCCAATTAGAAATCAATTAGATCAAACTTGTCCTATCAATAAATTAACATCAATTTGTCCTTTATCAAACTTGTCATTTTGTCTTATACAGGGTGTGGTATACTCGAAACCAGATGACATTAGTCTTAGACGGGGTACTTCATTCCTGAAACCTGTCATCCTTATCAATCAAACAAACTATCAACTTTGACAACAAGATCAAAATGATTATTGACTTGCTTGGTTTACTCTTATCTTTTATTGATTTATCTTTGATCATATTCTTATGCTACTTCAGGATATCACTAAGTGATGAGAGTGGTCGAGATGGTTCATGATCCTTTATTTTTATTTTTGTCTTCTATTTGTGGGGTGTTCTTTATAAAGTTATGGGGCACATATGTCATATACTTATGGATGGATGGAAACATTCATTGTTTGCAATGTGTTTTATTTTATGCAAAGGGATTCCATTATCATCCTGACTTTCTATGTCATGGTGCATTGCATCCATTTTCCATATCAAAATAAATCTCTTATGATAATAATGCACTTATGAAAGCAATGTTTCATAATTACTAACTCTTCTTTGTCTAATTTATGCTTTCTACAAAATTTCTTCAGTCAATCCTAGCAATCATTTTCTTTTTGAAAAATGTCCTCATACCAATTTCTGCCCAATTTTTCGAGGGGGCATCCTACCTCCATTATGTTGATTTACTGTGGCATGATCTTTTAATTTTTATTTGACACAAGGCTCGTAATCACATTGTATCAAACATGGGCAAAATGTAGACACTAAAAAAGGGTTCATGCATGTGGCTCCCTTTTTTAACACGTCTTCTATATTGTGTGTTTGATCCTTATCATTCACCAATATTGTGTCATTCTTCTATTAATTAAATAATGAAAAATATTTAATTAATTACTAATTTTTGTTCCTAATTGGCATCATATCCTAGTCAATTTGATTAGTCAACCATGTTTGATTAAATGATTTGACCATGTTTGATTAAATGATTTTATCAAATTTCAATCCTTGATCATTTTAATCTTGTCAATCAATCAAATTAACCCTTCTAGGGGTAAATAACCATTAATTTATCCCCTATACCTAAGTCTTATGTCATGATAAATAAATTTAATTTATTTATCCCTCTTTGCATTTATTTTCCCTCAAATAATTAATTTCAAAATTAATTAATTGTCCCTTTTTCAAATGTGGGAATAAATGAATTTTAAAATTCAAATATTCTCTCTTCCTACAAATTTGCCTCCATTTCCTTGATATATGCCTCCACCCACTAATTAAGCTTTCATCTCCTATTTTGTGTTAGGAATAACAATCCACCAACACAACTGAGAGGGGCGGGGGGGTGAATCAATTGTGAGACAGATTATTAAACATTAAACATTAATAATTATAAACTAAAACTATAACCCAAATGATAACACAATAAATGCAACACCATAACACAATCCTTTGTTGTCAAGGAAACCCTCTTAAAGGTAAAACCTCGGTGGGAATTAGGACCCACAAATAATGTACTAAAAGTATAGTATCCCTGCTAAAAGATTTAGCCCTGTTAGGATCTTATTAATGCATTATAGTACATAGTCCCTATTAAAGGACATACCTTGTTAGGAGTCAGGAGTAACAATAGGCTCACTACCTAGGCACACTGCCTAAAGAAGGTTAAATCCACCTTCAGGACTTACTGTCTGAAATACAAGTATATATAAAAAATATACAATCCAATGAACTCTATGATAGTAACTGTCTTTGCTTGATCAGTTCCAATGAAGTCTCTTAATCACATCCTCTACTTTATATCCAGTAGACTTCACACAAACAATCTTAGAGCTTCCACACTTCGCTGTTACCACACTTCCATAAAAGAAAACAACTTCCTTTTATACAAATTTACAATAAGAAATTAGGTCATCCAATTAAGACTTCCCCAATGCACAAATAATTACTTAACCCCTTTCTATGATACACATGATACCTATAACAAGTAAAAATCAATTACAATTCATCAAATATAGTCCAAGATCTGTAATCCACGCTTACACTCCACAATACATGCTATAACTCTAAAGTCAGCCCCAAATAGGTCTCTTCTAGAACACACGCCACAACTGACATAACCAAGAGTCCTGCGACCCAAGAATAATAAAAAACATTCCTCAACATGTCTTTTTCCATTCCCCAAGCTCGCATAACATGAATCCATATCACATGTAAGTTATCCTCAAAACACAGAGACTAAATCTATCAAATATCATTGTCACAGTCCAGTACCCAGTCTTCACTAAAACATCTATAACTCACCCAATCTGAAATCTTAATCCATGCAACCTTAGCCATAAGATCACAACACATCCATGTACACATCATCATCTTCTCTCATTCTAAATCAACTGTACAGTACCTGCACACTTCTGTTAGTCAACAAACAATAGTAATAACCAATGTGTTTTGCCTCCATAGAAACATATGTTGACATCAGTGAAAAAACATGAATGCCAACAACAACATCAGAAACCAATTCCAACATTTTCTAGCCACCATCTTTCCTCTTCCCTTTTCCCACTAATTTAGCCTTTCATTTCCCCTTATTTCTCCCCATTGATTTCTCACTTCCAAATTATAATTCAATTATGTCATAATTTGTCATAGCCTTGACATTTCCAATTTTGCAGATCAAATTTGTCATAATTTGTCATTTTCCAAAACCATTAATCAATTTGTCATAACTTTTCATAATTGTGTCATATCCAAATCCACATTTCAATTTATCATAAATCATGTCATTTTCTAATTTTGAGTCTTTAAAGGAAATGTTGACTATTGATTGAGTTTTAATCTTGTTTGTCGATTTTGAGTTCCAAAATCTATAAATTGGACTCTCATTTATCTCAAATCTAGAACCACATTTTTCGAATATTCTTTCTATCATTTTGCTTTCATGAATAGGTGCATATTATCACATGGGAGCAACACATCAAATTGAAAGAAGAAAGAAAAGCATTGGAGCATCTTGAGGGGGTGTTTGTTTAAATCTTTTATGCACTTTTCCTTCATAGCTTTAATGTTAGGATAGGATCTATTTTGTATGCATTTAGAGTTAGGGGTTCCTCTAGCATGATATTATTTCTAATTTTTCCTCTCCTACATATGTATAGATAGGTGCACATGTTTATGATTTAATTAGATTATTATACATAGATGATTTGATTAGATGCTTTGATTTGATTAGATGGTTATGATTTGATTATATGTGATGACATTATTTTTCCATTCGTATGAAAAGAATATCTTTGGTAAACATACACTAAAATACAGGACAAGAGCAAACCAAAAATATAGATATCAGAGATCACCAAAAATTGCTAAGTACAAAGAAAACCGACGACACAGTTTTATGTGTAAACCAAATATGCAAAGTGAAAAGGATAAAGAGGAACCCAACATTGGAACCCGATGAGTAGGAAAATTTTCAAACTGAGAGAACAGTTAAAGTGCATCCCGAGACACAGTTCAAGCAAGGAACACCAAGAGATAGTCTAACTGACTTTAGAGCATAACCGACCGACAGAAATTGAAAGTTAGTTGAAGCCCACAAAAAGTGGATCTAACTTCCACGTCAGATAAAATAGTCTTATTATATTTATAGAGTCTTTATTTTTTTTTAAAACCATTTCTTTAGGGACAAGAAAAATTAATGTAAGTGTTTTAATCAGTCTAACTGATTTAAAACACATAGACTAGAAGATCAAGGTAAAGTTGTAAACCTATGATCTTAGAGTTAATATTGTTTTACATGAAACTTAATTAGGTCAATCTATCTTATAAATAGATG
Organism: Thuja plicata; assembly: GCA_018584345.1. Taxonomy (NCBI): domain Eukaryota; kingdom Viridiplantae; phylum Streptophyta; class Pinopsida; order Cupressales; family Cupressaceae; genus Thuja; species Thuja plicata. The sequence goes on along the minus strand of MU225820.1, from coordinate 1,999,289 downwards.
TTGCAATCATTCATTATGAATGTGAGGATGGATGAGAGGATTAATTAAGCCTACAATCACATCTATGGATCGGACTGAAAGTTTCAAGAACCAGAACAATAAAAGGTGAATTTGGTTATCAAGAACCAAGAATAGAGGCTACCGAGAAACAGAGGTATTATTCAATCACATTAGGTGATATACTTATACATGTAATCTTAAATGGATATTTAATCAACAATAGGAGATTTCATACACCAAGTAAAATTTTAATTTTCTTACATTCTAACAAGTGAAGCAAAGTGTAAAAATCCTTTCAAGGAAGGTGGATTTAACCATCCAATTGTAAATCTCTTAACCGAGTGCACACTAAAAAATGTTGCTAAAGCTCTTAACATAGTAGGCTTTAATAGGTCTCCATAGATACTCCTAACATGGTAGATCATCAAAAGTGATCAAATTGTAAGCCTTAATCGACCCCTTCCAATCTGGAGATAGTGAACAATTTGTGGGTGCCATCCCCACCGCGGTTTTTACTTTCTAACAGGAGTTTTTTGTGTTATCATATCTTGTGTTATGTGTTAATTACTTTCATGAATGTTTCTATGGATTTTCACATGATTGATTAAGTTCATGAATTGATAAATCTTACATCAAGATAGCATATAACAGATGGTTGGATAAACAATTGATTACCTAAAGGATAAAGGTTAAAAGATACAAAAGTTTTAGAGGTACTGATTCACCCCTCCCCTCTCAGTACACACTTCCCATTAATTCCAAAAATTGGTATCAGAGCTAAGTCTCTTATTTGAAAAGCTTAAAGGCTTAAGAGAAAAGATCATACAATGGAGAAGTACAGACTTGACAAGAGTATTGAGAATCAGAAGATACAAATTAAGATCTTCTATGAGCAGTATAAAGAAGCTAGAATCAAGATGAGACAGATGTTAGATGAAAGAAAGATCATGGCATCTCGCTGTAATGAAATAGATTACCATGAGGAAGAGATACCAGATTTCTTCTTCAGGACCAACTACTAGCAAAGTGTCAGACACATCAGAAGAAAGAATCATAGGCTTAAATGAAATCAATAAACATCTAGCTAGACAAGTGAAATATCTGCAAATCGGTCAAGAGACACAGATGGTAAGAATGATTGATGTCATGAATAGTGATAGACAAGTTGAGCAAGAAAGAGCACTAGCTATTGATGATAGAAGGAAGATTATTGAAAAGCTACAAGAGAAAGAATATGAAATACAAAGATTAAAAGAACATCACCATTAGATTACAAATAAGATTATTCTTATGAGTCAAGAGGGAAACAAAATGAATGTTAAACTCATTGAAAGAATATAAGCTATCGGTGAGCTAAGGGAAGAAAATGAAAAGTTGAAACAAGAACTCAGAATTCAGCAGCAACATAATGAAATTATCAAGAAAGCTGAAGAAAGTAATTAAAGAATGGATGATTTTCTTGATGGACAACAAAGAATCAACAACAATACCAGTCTAGGCTATACCGAGAATGGAGAATCACCCAATCAAGCTAATCCAAAGAATGACTATGCAAATCTAAGACCAAGAAAGTTGACATGCAATCACTGTGGAAATCAAGTCCACACATAGAATGTATGCAGGAGAAAAATGAAAGGTATTCCTAAATCCACATATTCATTCATAGGATTTTGTTATAAATGTAACAAGAAAGGACATAAAGCATATGCATGTAAGTCTGAGATGAAATGACTAGAGAAGGAAACCTACATGGACAAATACTATCCTACTTGCAAAATGAATGGGCATACAACTCTTGAATGCTGGAAGAAGAAAAAGCAAGCATGGAAGCCTAAAGGTCAAGAAACTACCTATCAACCGAAAAGAGTTGGTAACCAGTATGTATGGAATTACAACACATGGAAAAATTGTACAACATGTGGAAGATTTGGTCACATTGCTACAAACTGTATGAGATAGTGGACAAGAAAGTCTAGAGGCTAGACTAACCCCGGAATGACATGCTTATACTGTCATAAAGTTGGTCATCTCAAGAAATATTGCAGAAACTGAATGAGAGAGACCAACACATTTCCTAATGGAAATACCATTGAAGACATCCTAAAGATGAGAGACAAAATGTAGAGAAAAGCTTCAAACAATGATGAAGCTGGACCGAGCAATACAATTGGTGACACCCTATCCAATGGATCTGGTAATATTACCACCCACACCTAAGCAGGACAAGTAAGTATGGAACTACATTACACTAAGAAGTATTTTACATCAGTTCCATAATATGTTGATGAAATGCCAAATTAGCATAAGTAAAGATGCATCATAATATTACTTGTTAAAATTTGTGAAAACTATTCCATTGGGCAATTCATACCAAAATCCATTGGTATACGCTCAAAGCTGAAACTGCCTACACTTATTGAGAATTGTTGGTTAACATGTAAAAGAAAAGTTGCTAGTGTAAACCAAGACTTGTTAGTAATCAAGAAAGTTGAATAAGTTGTGTTTGCAAAACACCGAAACCCGTCGGTAAAAGCAAGAAGTTAGACGATTTCCCCAAAGCATCACATTGTCACTGAAGAGAGAAGTTAGTGTTTAACCCGATAAATCCATCTTCACACACTGAGGAGTGGTTGAGCATTAATGACTCATTTTAGGGCAAACATCTATAAAAAGGTGACAGAAGGGTTTCATTATTCACCAGCGAGCAAAGTAGAGTGACAAAAGCAAAATTTGAGAACACAATGATAGCATCATAAAGCCACTTCAACTTGACCTAGAGCACCCCAAACATATCAATGACCACTACAGAAGTAAATAGTAAGTTCTTACGATAACCGAGAACTCTATTTTACGCATTCACAAGAAGCCCTAAATGTTTGAAACAATGGCCATGACTTTAAGAACCACCAAACTGAAGAGCATCAAGAAGGATAAGGTTAAACTTATCAAGAATTCTACCTGTGAGGAACCCCACTACAAGATATTCCCTGAGGTTTCATCACAACTTGATAATGCTAGAGCATTCTCGCGAATACCAGCTAGGGTTTTGCTCGTCGAAGACGTGCGAGCATACATTCACTGCAAGATTGCATAAATCGGTGACCTGGAGATGGAAAAAGCTTTCAAGAAGCTATGTAATGAGGATGGATCAATAAAAGATGAGCAAAAACACATAGAAGTGAAAGGTCTCACTAATTCCCTATTGTTCCCAAAGGTATTCAAGACTGAGTGGATTCGGTTAGTATTGAGCCAAATTCACAACCACAAGCTATGGTTGGATGAGTCTAAAATGATAACCTGAGATGTTATTCATGTAGTCACCGGTTATCCTATAATCGATAAGGTAAAGGCATTGAAACAACCACCCAAGGCTGAGATTGAAATGAACACAGGAGCCAAGTGTGATGGAAGAGGACTGAAGGTATCCACTATCACCGATGATGAACTAAAATTTGGAGCATGTGTCCTAAGCTAGAAATTATTTCAAGATAGAAGGATGAACAAAATAGCATCTAGAGTAGTGGATATTGCATATAAAATTGTAAAGAAAGGAACTCAGTTGGATCTATCAGAACTTCTACTTAACCAGTTAGAAGAAAACCTGAGAACAATCAGAAATGCAAAGACAAATACATGTAAGTTTGGCTCACTTATCATGTGCATTTTCTTTTACTTCCAAGAATCATTTCCATCAGTAGGAGATGTAAAATGGGATGCCACTAGACCAGTCACCATACAGATCAATGATTACATAAAATCACTGGGAGACAACTTTGAAACAATTATGGATGAGTACTTTACTGGACTCAAGGAGAGAATGCAAAAAAGAGTAAGGATCCCAGAGAAACTTATTGAGAAATTAAAGAATGATATATGTTTCATGGTTAACATAGACCACACATACATCAAACCTATTGTACCAAGGACAACATGGTTACAACCATTAGAATATGAGGTAAACATTGATCAAGCATCCAATACAATCGATGCATTGATAAATGAACCCTTAGACAAAACAAAACCAAAGTTCAGCACTTATGAAGAGGCCAAAAAAAGAATCAAAACTAGCTTGGTTGTAAAGCAAATTGACAGGAAGAAAGATAAAATGGTAAAGAACTTGAAGAAAAGGCTGTTGGTTACTGAGGAGGAAACTGAACAAAAGGAAGAAACCAATGGACAGTCACCTATCGGTAAGGCTGATCAGGAAAGTGACTCTGAGTTTACAGAGTCAGATACTCCATTACCCACACCAGCAAAGAAGCCTAGAACCACAACTGCCTCAAGGAATAGAATTCAGAAAGATAAGGACACAAGTCCTTCTCCCTTGAAGAAAGGTCAAGTAAGAACCTACAAGAGGAAACTGACAACATAGAAAAGAGGGCCAACAAAGAGAAGAAAGTTCATTAGAACTAGAGAAGATATTGAGGACACAGAACAAGATGAAGGTGTTCAAGAGGAAAAGATCAAGATACCTGAAACAATTTATGAAATATGTGCCTCAATTATCAAAATAGGTAATGCAAATAGTAGGAAGGTCAAGCAATGGTTAACATTGGATCCCTTGGATAAAAATAAAATTGAGGAGGAAATAATTTAAATAATGTGCATATACAAATACCTCCCAATACAAATGGCAAACAAAATGTCAAAGAACTTCAAGATAGACTATCGACAAGATGGAATTTTGCCTTGCACTCCGAGAAAGAAATCAGGGAAAGAACCCTAGTATCAGTCATGCCTCCTGAATCCAAAATAGAGGAAATCAAAGAAATGATGAAGGCTCGTTCCAAAAGGTTCTCACCAAAGATGAGAGCCTAACAAGTGCTAAAAGGACATCTACAAGAGTTAGACTAAAAAAGTGAAGCCGAGTGGAGGAAAATACTTAATATATACAAGTCTTGAGCCACAGAAAGCTCTAACCAAGAATTAGGAAATCAAGAATGATAAAGCTACTGAGAGCACAAAACCAATCATCATCACAAATGTTGAATTGGGCAAAGAGGAAATGGAAACCATAGGCAACAAGGATATGGATGTTGTTGATGAGACATGTCCGGACACCACTATGGACAACATTGTGGACAACACAGTCATTGACATAACCGATGATCCAACAGAAGAAATATAGAAAGATGAAGATGTCACTTTTATCAAGGACAAGACCGACGAACATGACATTACATTTGACTCTTCATAGGTGAAAATATCAAGAAACATGCCAATATTGATGCAAGCCATCAATATACTTCAAGAAAAAGACAAATCACCTGACAAAGATTCAAGCATTCTAGAGGATGCAGGGGATGAAGGAAAGAAAGACAACACCGATGAACATAATTTCATCAAAGACACTCATATTGTAACTAAAATTGACAAGGTTATAGAAAGAGATTTAAAGAAAATAGATGGAGACACTACTGAGAAGGATGAAAATAAAAAGGAAGATGAAGTATATAAGGATACCGATGAAGGAACAAAAACAAAAGATGACATTCTTGAGGTAACCAAACAATTTTCTATAGATAATGTAAAGGTTGATGTGGAGACGTCCACTCAAAACTGACAAGCTGACACCAAAGCACAACAACAAAAAGAAGCAACACCACAAATCACTTCATCCAGCACAATAGACAAAGCCGAGAAGATGGCTATGGTTCTACATTCAAGTGAAACTCAGAAGAAGAAGAAGAAGAAATCCAAAAAGAGTAAGTTGGAAGTCACTTTAGATGAGATAATTGAGATAACCAAATGTGACCCAACTACACTGGACTATGAAGCACTAAAGGAGTATGGTGAAATATTCCAAAGGAAGGAACTACATGAGAAGTTGAGAAAGCAACACCGAGACTCCATGGTACTAGAAACAACTAGGGACATCTTGCATCAGATTGTACCCAATGTTGATGTTGATCACAATAGACCTGTCCTTGATCAACTAGCCACTATCACTGAGGCCATCACAACACATAATATTGATGCAAAAAGGCAATTGAGGAGAGAGCATATCAGAAATATCAACACAAAACTATTGAAAAGATCAGCCAAGAAGTGGCAGAAAACAAGGTAAAGCTTTCAGAATTAGTAAGTGAATTAGATCCAATAATTGCTGAAGCTATTTCCTTAATAAAAAAATTGAGCACACTTGAAAAATTCACTAAGGAGCATAGTGATAAGATAGAAAAGTTATATTTCGATCTAGATACTAGTGCTAAAGGCTTAACCACCGAGGACAATGCAATAAAGTTGCATTATGAGAAAATTGTTGAGATAAAAAGGTTAAGACATGAACTGTGGGAAGCAGAAACACAATTTAGTGAAGAGGTCACCGAGTTCCAGGCTCAACTTATACCAAGTCTCACACTGCTTCAACAACATATTAGTTCAGCAAGATAACTGATAGCCACCTCCGAGATGTCTGTAGTAGACAACATCTATGATATGCATTCAAGGATCACACTCGAGCACATGGCTCTAGAAAAGCCGAAGGACCAATGGGAGAAGATGATGGAGGACATGAAGTCCTCACTCTGTCACATTTTTTATAAGCTATAAGGTATACACCTCTTCCCTTAATATCAAAAAAGGGGGAAAATAATGATATGTATAGATAGGAAACTATACAGTACAGAAAAAGAATTAAAAAAGGGAGTATAATGATATGATATATACAACAACAACAAAAAGAGAGTAAAGTATCATGTACATACACTTATACTATACCAACATATACATAGGGGGAGTCATGAAATGACTAAGGAATATATATGGTGTACATACTAAACAATTTTGTTAAGTATTTTGCACTTATCAGTTTTTTATATTGATGTCAAAGGGGGAGATTGGTGACATTATTTTGCCATTAGTATGCAAAGAAGATCTTTGGTAAACATACACCAAAAGAAAGGACAAGAGTAAATTGAAAATATAGATATTTGAGATCACCAAAAATTGCTAAGCACAAAGAAAACCGATGATACAGTTTTGTGTGTAAACTGAAAATGCAAAGTAAAAAGGATAAAGAGGAACCCGACAGTGGAACCCGACGAGCAGGAAAAAGTGAAAATTGAGAGAAAAATTAAAGTGAAACCCAAGAGACAGTTCAAGAAAGGAACACTGAGAGATAGTCTAACTGACTTCAGAGCATAACCGACAACCAGAAACCAAAAGTCAGTTGAAGCCCGCAAAAAGTGGATCTAATTTCCACATTAGATAAAATAGTCTTATTCTATTTATAGAGTCTTGATTTATTTTTAAAGCAATATTTTTAGGGACAAGAAACAATAATGTAAGTGTTTTAATCAGTCTAACTGATTTAAAACATATAGACTAGAATATCAAGGTAAAGTTGTAAACCTGTGATCTTAGAGTTAATATTATTTTACGTGAAACTTAATTAGGTAAATATATCTTATAAATAGATGTTGAAATCATTCATTATGAATGTGAGGATGGATGAGAGGATGAATAAAGCCTACTAGCACATCTATGGATCAGACTGAAAGTTTCAAGAACCAGAACAACAAAAGGTGAATTTGGTTATCAAGAACCAAGAACAAAGGCTACCGAGCAACAGAGGTATTATTCAATCATATTAGGTGATATAATTATACATGTAATCTTAAATGGATCTATAATCAACAATAGGAGATTGCATACACCAGGTCAACATGTAATTTTCTTACATTCTAACAAGTGAAGCAAAATGTAAAAATCCTTTCAAGGAAGGTGGATTTAACCATCCAATTGTAAATCTCTTAACTGAGTGCACACTAAATAGGTTTGCTAAAGCTCTTAAAAGAGTAGACTTTAACAGGTCTCCACAGATACTCCAAACAAGGTAGATCATCAGAAGTGATAAAATTGTAAGCCTTAACCGGCCCCTTCCAATCTAGAGATAGTGAAGAATTTGTGGGTGTCATCCCCACCACAATTTTTACTTCCTAACAGGAGTTTTCTGCGTTATCATATTTTGTATTATGTGTCAATTACTTTCATGAATGTTTCTATGGATGTTCACATGATTGATTAAGTTCATGAATTGATAAATCTTACATCAAGATAGCATAGAACAAATGGTTGGATAAATAATTGATTACCTAAAGGATAAAGGTTAAAAGATACAAAAGTTTTAAAGGTACTGATTCACCCCTCCCCTCTCAGTACACACTTCCCATTAATTCCAACATATATGATTATACATAGATGATTTGATTTGATTTGATTAGATGATAAATACATCTAGATGATTTGATTAGATGATCTTATACATCTAGATGATTTGATTAGATGCTTTGATTTGATTAGATGATTATACATAGATGATTAGATTAGATTACCATGAATAGATGATTATATTACCATACATAGATGATTTTATTACATAGACATCTTTAATCTTAACACCTATTTGGCATCAATTGAATACAAGCAATAATCTTAACAAAGAATCTTTAATTTCTTAACACATATTTGACATCAATTGAATACAAACAATTATCAAGTTACATATATAATGTTTATGTGTAATCTTAACAAAGAATATTTAATCTTAACACCTATTTGACATCAACAGATAAAATCAAGTATATCAAGTAACATTAAGATTTTTCAAAGTAACATATAGATTGAGTAACATGTATATTGAAAGTAACATATATAAATCAAGCAATAATCAAGTAACATATATAATGTTCATGTATAATCTTAACAAAAAATATTTAATCTTAACACTCATTTGACATCAACATATATGATCAAGTATATCAAGTAACATATATAACACATATATAATCAAGTAACATATATGATCAGTATGGAAATGGGAAAATACTGAAATCGAATTTATCAGTATTTTCTATGTTTCAGTAAACTATATTTTTGAAGGTCTTCGGAGCATTTTGGGGCCTATCTTCCTCCGAGAAGGCTCACTCAAGATTTATTGAAGACCTTTCCAATGGAGTAAACGGTTCACAATTCAGAGCCAGGACTAGAAAGTTATGCCTTCTCTGAGTGGGCTTAATTTTATATATAGTTTTTTGATAATTTTTGAAGTTTTTAATAGTGTATTTGTAATAAACATTATGTATGCTCTTCATTTTGTTTCCAAGAGGATCTAGTGGCCCTTGGGATATATTAGCTTTCTATAAGCTCCAATTTTGAATAGAATGGATCACTTTTTGGATTGCAATTCTATTGTTAATCTTTTGGTTTTTATATTGAACTTGATAATACCACAAGTAGCACACAAGGTATTGTAATCTGATTCATAATTCAGATCAATCTATATTACAAGAAATAATATCAAGTAACATATAGATTGAAAGTAACATATATCAAGTAACATATAGATAAAGTAACATATATAAATCAAGCAAAAATCAAGTAACATATATAACACACACCTATTTAATCTTAACAAAAAATATTTAATCTTAACACCTATTTGACATCAATTAAATACAAGCAATAATCAAGTAACATATATAACACATGTATTTAATCTTAACAAATAATCGAGCATATCCATCATATGTTTAAGTATATCAACAAATAATCCAACTATAATCCATCGTATGTTTAAGTACATATATCAACAAATTATAATCCATCATAAATATATCAAGTCCTAAAAAATAAATATGTATGTAATATTATTTAGACCACCTTAAGTGGTTCATACCACTCATGGAGAACATGTAATATTCTCTCATGATCCTCACTATCTATTATCCACTTACAATGTCCCCATTGAGATTTAATTGCATGGAGACAAAGGGAGGTAGCAACTACTAGGTGTCTATATCGAAACACCTTATTGTCAGGTTGATAATAAAAAATGTGAATCCCATGTTGGACTATTTTGAATTGTTTGAAATATGTTCCCTCTAAAACAACTGAACCTGCACCACAAATTTTAACAACATTTAAAACGGTTGATTAAATTTGTTAAAATTGATATGTAAACACACACACACACAGATATACATATATACATACACACACACACACACACACACATATATACATATACACACACACACACATACATACATACATACATACATATATATATACATGTTTATATATATATATATATATATATATATATATATATATATATATATACATATAC
>MU225820.1:1963873-1979459 GCA_018584345.1 Thuja plicata | reverse complement strand
CATGCATTGAATCTCTCATTTCATGGTGTACTTGCATGGGCACTAACTAGGTCAATCTGAGGGCCTCCATTACACACCTTTGCACTCCATGACTAGAGAGCTATGGATCGATATTTGAGGCCTCATTATTGAGCAACCTTGGATGAAATGATTCATAGAAGTGTGTCAACATTTTAGCACACAGGGATGACACCCACAAAATCTTCACTATCTGCAAATTGGAAGGGGTCGGTTAAGGCTTACAATTTGATCACTTCTAATGATCTACTCGGTTAAGAGTATCTGTGGAGACCTGTTAAAGTCCACTCCATTAAGAGCTTTAGCAACACTATTGAGTGTGCACTCAGTTAAGAGATTTATAGTTGGACTATTAAATCCACCTTCCTTGAAAGGAATTTTACACTTTGCTTCACTTGTTAGAATGATAGAAAATTATAATTTGACCTGGTATGTGCAATCTCCTATTGCTGATACATATCCATTTAAGTTTACATGAATAAGATATATCATTTGTTATTCTGGTTCTTGAAACTTTCAATCTGATCCATAGATGTACTCGTAGGATTTATTCATCCTCTCTTCTATATTCACACATGTATAATGAATTATTGCATCATCTATTTATAAGATGGATTGACATCATCAAGTTTCACGAAAAAATAATGTTAACTCTAAGACCAGGTTTACAACTTTACCTTGTTCTCCTAGTCTATGTGTTTTAAATGAGTTAGACTGATTAAAGCACTTACATTCATGTTTCTTGTCCCTAAAGAAATGGTTGTAAAAACAAATCAAGGTTCTATAAATAGAATAAGACTATTTTATCTAACGTGGAAGTCAGATCCACTTTTTGCGGGCTGCAACTGACTTTCAATTTTTGACAGTCGATTATGCTCTGAAATCAGCTGACTATCTTTCAATTTCCTTGCTTGAACTGTTCTCTCAGTTTTCTCTTTAACTGTCTCTTGGTTTTCACTTTATCCTGCATGTCGGGTTCCTGTTTATCCTTTTCACTTTGCATTTTTTGGTGTACACACAAAGTTGTGTCGTCGGTTCTCTTTGTACTTAGCAGTTTTTGGTGATCTCTTTACATCTGATTTTTGGTTTGCTCTTTGTCATGTCTTTCGGTGTGAGCTTACCGAAAGTGTTGTTTGCATACTAATGGCAAATTAATGTCATCAATCTCCCCCTTTGACATTAGTATCAAAAAATGATATGTGCAAAATACTAAAAAATTGTTAAGTATGTACAACATATATAATCCTTAGTCATATCCTTAGTCATTCATGACTCCCCCTATGTATATGTTGGTATATCCCCTTTTTCAGCAGTACTGTATAGTTTCCTTCCTATCTGTACATATCATATCTTTCCCTTTGTAAAATACATATACATATCATTTTCCCCCTTTTTGATATGAAGGGAAAAGGTTTATACCGTATAGCTTATCAAAAATGTGAGAGTGTGAAGACTTCATGTCTTCCATCATCTTCTCCCATTGTTCCTTTAAGTTCTCTAGAGCCATGTGCTCGAGTGTGATCTTGGAATGCATATCGTAGATGTTGTCTACTACAGACGTCTCAGGGGTTGCTATCTGTTGCCTTGCTGAACTGATGTGTTGTTGAAGTAGTGTAAGATTTGGTAGAAGTTGAGATTGGAGCTCGGTGAATTCTTCCCTGAAGCGTGTCTCTACTTCCCATAGTTCCTTCCTTAACCTTTTTATCTCAATGATTATCTCATAATGCAAATTTAGTGCATTGTCATCAGTGGTTAAGCTATTAGCACTGTTAGCTAGATCTGAATCTAACTTTGGTATGTTTTCACTATTTTCTTTAGTGAATTTTTCCAGTGTGCTTAGTTGTTAAATCAAGGAAATAGCTTCAGTTATAATTGGATCTAATTCACTAATGAATTCTGAAAGCTTTACCTTGTTGACTGCCACTTCTTGGCTGATGTTCTCAATAAGTTTCTGTTGGTACTTCTGCTCAGCTCTCTCTTCAATTGCCTTCTCTGCATCAATGTTTTGTGTTGTAATTGTTTCGATGAGAGTGGCTAGTTGATCAAGAATTGGATTATTCTGATCAACATCAACATCATGTATAATTTGGTGCAATATGTCCCTTGTTGTTTCCAATACAATGGAGTCTCGTGTTGTTTCCTCAGCTTCTCATGTAATGCCTTCCTTTGGCATATTGAACCGTATTCGTTTAATGCTTCATAATCAAGTGTAGTTGGGTCACATTTTGGTATCTCAATGATTTCACCTAAAGTGACTTCCAACTTATTCTTCTAGGATTTCTTCTTCTTCTTTTGAGTTGCACTTGAATGAAGTACTATTGCCAGTTTCTCAGCTTTGTCCATTGTGCTTGATGAAGTTACTTGTTGTGCTTCTTTTTGCTGCTTTGATTCAGTTTTAGCTTGTCAATTTTATGTAGACGTCTCCACATTAACCTTTACACTGTTAGTATCAACTTTGTCAATTTCCTCAGGAGTGCCATCTTTAGGTTTATCTCCTTCATCGGTATCCTTATGCACTTCATCTGTCTTTGTATGTGTATCCTTCTTTGTTGTGTCTCCACTGCTTCTTTGTATCTCCTCCTGTAACCTTGTCAGTATCGGTTATAGTGTGAGTGTTTCCGATGTCTTTCTAATCATCAGTGTTGTCATTCTTTTTTTCTTCCCCTGCATCCTTGAGAATGTCTTTTTTAGGTGATTTGTCTGTTTCTTGCAGAATATTGATAGCTTGTATCAATATTGGCATGTTGCATGGTATGTTCACTTATGGATTATCAATTCCAGTGTCCTGCTCATCAGTTGTGTCCTTCGTAACATTGACATCTTCATCTTTCTTTACTTAATCTACTGGATCATCAGTAATGTCAATGATAGTGTTATCCACAATGTTGTCCTTTGTGGTGTTAGGCCATGTTTCATCTGCAACATCCATATTTTTGTTGTCGGTTGTGTCTTGTTCTTCCTTGTCTAACTCAACTGATGTATCATCTTCTGCATCTTTGATTAATATATGTTCTTGAGTTGCCTTATCAACATATTTCTGTTGTAGGTCTTTCTCAGGGCTATCTTCCTTAGTAGGTCTGTTGAGTATTTTACTCCATTTCTTGTGGCTCTCTTGTTCAAGCTCTATAAGCTTCCCTTCAAGAAATTTGCAGGCTCTCAACTTGGGTGAAAACTCCTTTTTATGGTTCTCCATCATCTCATCAATTTCTTCCTTCTTGGATTTAGAAGGCATGAGAGTAACAAGTGCTCTTTCTCTTATTTCCTTCTCATTCTTCAAAGCAAATGTCCATCTAGCATATAGTCTGTCCAAGAGTTCCCTTGGTACATTATTTCCTTCAAACTAAATTAGTACATATTTGAAGTTGTACATCTTTGCTATGATGGCATCTTCAACTTTGTTCTGATCTTCTGGATCTAGTTTCAACCATCTTCTTATCTTAGAATCTGTGATAGATCCTAAATTTGCAATAGATTTGCATACCTCATCAATGCTTTTAGGGACTTTGATCTTTTCTGTCTCTACACCTTCATCTTGCTCGGTGTCCTCAATATTTTCTTTGGTCCTGATCAACTTCCTTATTCTTTTGTTTGACCCTCTTTTTGGTGTGGCCAATTTCCTCTTGTATGTTCTAACTTTTCCTTTCTTCAAAGGTGAAGGACTTGAATCCTTATATGTTTGGCTTCTTGTTCTTGAAGCAACTGTTGTTCTTGGTTTCTTGGTTGGTGGAGGAGGTGGTGAATCTAAATTTGTGGCCTCAGAGTCATTCTTTTCTTCAGCTTCACCGATAGGTAGCTGTCCTTCAATTTCTTCCTCCTTTTCAGCTTCTTCATCCTGTTCGGTTTCTTCCTCTGTTGCCGACAATATTTTCTTAAGGTTCTTGACCATTTTCTCATTTTTCCTGACAATTTGCTTTACAACCCGACCAGATTTGATTCTTGATTTGGCCTCCTCATAGTTCTAAACTTAGGTTGTTTCTTATCTAATGGTTCATTTATCAAGGCATCGATTGCTTTAGATGCTTGATCAATATTTATCTCATATTCTAATGGTTGTAACCATGTTGTCCTCAGTACAACAGGTTTGATATAAGTGTGGTTTGTATCAACCATGAAACATATTTCATCTTTGAATTTCTCAATGAGTTGCTCGGGGATCCTTACCCTCTTCTGCATTCGGCCTTTGAATACATTAAAGTATTAATCCACGACTATTTCAAAATTACCTCCCAGTGAGGCTATGTGTTCATTGATCTGCATGGTGACTGGTTTTGTGTTATCCTATTTGACATCTTCTACCAATGGAAATGTTTCTTGAAAGTAGAAGAAAATGCACATAATAAGTGAGCCAAACTTTCATGTGTTTGAATTTGTATTCCTTATAGTCTTCAAATTCTCTTCTAATTGGTTCAGTAGAAGTTCAAATAAATCTAACTTAGTTCCCTTCTTCACAATCTTGTATGGTGTCTCTAGTGCACCGGATACTATGTTGTTTATCCCGCTGGCTTGAAAGAATTTCTAGCCTAGAACATATGCTCCAATTTTCATCTCATCATTGGTAATGGTGGATATCTTTAATCCCCTGTCGTCCCATTTGGCTCCTGTGATCTTTTCAGTCCCAGCCTTGGGTGGGTGCTTTAGTGCTTTTACCTTCTCGGTTACAGGGTAACCGGTGACTGCATGGATAACATCTCGGGTTATCATCTTCGGTTCATCCATCTATAGTTTTTGATTGTGCATTCGGCTCAGTACTAACCGAATCCACTCGATTTTGAAGACCTTCAGGAATAACAGGGCATTAGTGAGCCCTTTTACTTCTATATGTTTATGCTCATCTTTTAAAGTTCCATCTTCATTGCATAGCTTCTTATAAGATTGTTCTACCTTTGAATCACCTATTTCTGTAATCTTGCAGTGTATGAATGCTCGCACGTCTTCAACAAGAAAAACCCTAGCTGGTATTCGCGAGAATGGTCCAACATCGTCGGGTTGTGAAGAAACCTCAGGGTGAATCTTGTAGTGTGGTTCTTCACATGCAGAATTCTTGATGAGCTTAAACTCATCCTTCTTGGTGTTCTTCGATTTCACGGTTCTTGAAGTTGTAGCCATTTTTTTAGATTTAGGGCTTTCTGTGAAATGCATAAAATAGAGTTGTCGACTGTCTTAGAACTTACTGTTTACACCAATAGTGATTTATGATCTTCTTTGGAGTGCCAGTGGTTGAGTTGATGTCACTCTGTGAGCCTGTTGCTGTTTGCACAAAAATTGCTCTCGTTTCTCTTCTTTGGTCGTGGTGAGCAATGAGACCCTTATGTCACCTTTTTATAGGTGTTTACCCTAAAAATAAAGTCATTAATGCTTACCAACTCTTCAGTGTGTGAAGACGGAGCTTGTCGGTTAAGACATTAACTTCTCTTCGATGGCAACATGACGTTTCATGGCGGTTGTTCAACTCTTTGCTTTTACTGACGGGTTTCGGTGTTGCAAACAACTTGTTCACTTTGCTTGATTACCGACAAGGCTCGGTTTACACTAGAAAATTTTCTTTCCCATGTTATCTGATGCTTCTCAGTAAGTATAGGCAGTTTTAGATTTGAGTGTATACCGACAGATTTCGGTATGTATGTCTGACATCATAGTTATCACAGATTTTAACAAGTAATACCATGACTAATTAACAATTTCTGGATTTGATTATGTTATGAATTTTTGCATCAACGTTTCGAATCACACTCTGTGATCCATCATCAGGATGAGCAATAAGAGAGCATAAGGAAAAATGATGCATCTTTACTTATGCTAATTTGGCATTTTACCAACATATTATGGAACTGATGTAAAATGATAACTTGGGGTAATGCATTTCCATACTTACTTATTTTGCTTAGGTGGGGGTGGTGATGTCACCCAATCCATTGGATGGGGTGTCACCATTTGCATTGCTCGGTCCAGCTTCATCATTGTTTGAAGCTTTTCTCTACATTTTGTCTCTTGCACTCCGGATGTCTTTAATGGTGTTTCCATTGGGATATGTGTTGGGTTCTGTCATTCGGTCTCTGCAGTCTTTCTTGAGATGACCAACTTTATGACAATGTAAGCATGCCATTCCGGGGTTAGTCCAGCCTCTAGACTTTCTAGTCCACTGTCTCATATAGTTTGCAGCAATGTGACCAAATCTTCCACATGCTGTACAATTTGTCCAAGTGTTGTAATCCCATACATACTGGTTACCGACCCTTTTTGATTGATAGGGTGTTTCTTGACCTTTTGGCTTCCATGCTTGCCTTTTCTTTTTCCAACATTCAAGAGTTGTGTGCCCAATCATTTTGCAAGAAGGACAATATTTTTCCATGTAGGTTTCTTTCCTTGGTTGTTTCATCTCAGACTTACATTCATATGCTTTATGTCCTTTCTTGTTACATTTATAACAAAATCCTATGAATGAAGATATAGATTTAGGAATACCTTTCATTTTGCCTCTGCATACATTTGATGTGTGGCCTTGCTTTCCACAGTGATTGCATGTAAGCTTTCTTGGTCTTGGATTTGTATAGACATTCTTTGGATCAGTTTGATTTGATGATTCTCCATTCTCGGTAAAACCTAGATTGGTGTTGTTTTTGACTCTTCGTTGTCCTTCAAGAAAATCATCCATTCTTTTATTGCTTTCTTCAACTTTCTTCATAATTTCATTGTGTTGCTGCTGAATTCTTATCTCATGTTTCAAATTTTCATTTACATCCCTTAGCTCACTGATAGCTTCTATTCTTTCAATGAGTTCAACATTTATTCTGTTTGCCTCTTGACTCATAATAATAATCTGATTTGTAATCTCATGGTGATGCTCTGTAAGTCTTTGTATTTCAGATTTTTTCTCTTGTAGCTTTTCTGTAATCTTTCTTCTATCATCAATAGCTAGTGTTCTTTCTTGCTCAACTTGTCTAGCATTGTTCATGACATCGATCATCCTTACCATCTATGTCTCTTAACCTATTTGCAAAGATTTAACTTGTCCAGCCAGATGTTGATTGATTTCAGTTAGGCTTGTGATGCTTTCTTCTGATGTGTCTGATGCTTTGCTTGTAGTTGATCTTGAAGACTCAAAGAAATCTGGTATCTCTTCCTCATGATAATCTGTCTCATTACAATGAGATGCCATAATCTTTCTTCCATCTAACAACTATCTCATATTGATTCTAGCTTCTTTATACTGCTCATAGAACATATGAATTTCTAGCTTCTTATTTTCAATATTTTTGTCGAGTCTGTACTTCTCCATTGTATGATCTTTTCTCTTAAGCCTTTAAGCTTTTCCAAAGAAGAGACTTAGCTCTGATACCAATTGTTGGAATTAATGGGAAGTGTGTACTAAGAGGGGAGGGGTGAATCAGTACCTCTAAAACTTTTGTATCCTTTAATCAATTAATCTTTGTGTAATCAATTTTTTATCCAACCATTTGATTTATACTATCTTGATGCAAGATATATCAGTTCATAAACTTAGCATACATGTGAACAATCATAGAAACATTCATGAAAGTAATTGACACATAAAACAAGATATGATATCACATAAAAATCCTATTAGGAAGTAAAAATTGCGATGGGGATGACACCCACAAAATCTTCACTATCTGTAGATTAGAAGGGGCTGTTAAGGCTTACAGTTTGGTCACTTCTGATGATCTACTCGGTTAAGAGTATCTGTGGAGACCTGTTAAAGTCTACTCAGCTAAGAGCTTTAGCAACATTGTTGAGCGTGCACTCGGTTAAGAGATTTATAGTTGGACTATTAAATCCACCTTCCTTGAAAGGATTTTTACACTTTGCTTCACTTGTTAGAATGATAGAAAATTACAATTTGACCTGGCATATGCAATCTCCTATTGTTGATACAGATCCATTTAAGTTTACATGAATAAGATATGTCACCTAATGTGATTGAATAATACCTTTAATTGTCGGTAGCCTCTGTTCTTGGTTCTTGCTAACCAAATTCACCTTTTACTGTTCTGCTTCTTGAAACTTTCAATCTGATCCATAGATGTGCTCGTAGGCTTCATTCATCCTCTCTTCTATATTCACACATGTATAATGAATGATTGTTGTTGGAAAGATTGTTGGAAAGCTATAATGGAAACAATTTTTATTTTGTCATTGATGTCAAACCTTAACTGGTGAGACTATTGCTATCTATTTGAGTACCATACCTATTGATTGATAAAGGAGATTTAACAAGAAGACCAAGTGGAATGGTTGAGTTATGGGAAATCACAAGGGTACTTGATCAGTTGGCACATTGGAAAAGTAATGTGTTGTTTATCTTTTGATGACAGTTTACTGTGAACAGTTTATGCCGAGCAAAGTCAATGATGACCAAGCGCCAGTAAATTGCCAAGGAAACCAGTGATGACCGAGCGGAAGAACACAGTGTTGGCCGAGCAGTAGTATTTTGGTAATTGTTGAGATTTGAGATCTCTGGCTGACATAATTGATTTTATTGGGATATTTAAAGTTAATTAAGGATAAGCACGATTGGTCCACACTATTTAAATGCACGGGTAACCGTAATTAATGCATGGATCAAAGATTTAATTAGTGATTGCTTTGGAGAAGTAAATTAAATGTAAAGATGGAAAGATCTGTTGGATATGACCTAACCTAAGATCTACGATCTTGGTTAAGCGGAAAAAGATTTATCTGACCTAGATGAAGAGGTATATGATAACCTAAAGGGGTTATTCATAAAGTGTGTAAGAAGTGTATGCAAGAGGATTGCATGGTTAATTGATTGATTGGCTTAATCAAAGCAGAGGAGGCTGAATAAAGAAGCAAAGAGTTGCGAGAGTGATTGCTTGACAGATTTCCAAGTAGATCTGAAGATTGAAATGAGAATAGAGGCCACTCACTGAATTAGCATTAGAGCTAAATTGGATCTGGATTTGCAAAGTAAGTTGTATGTATCATATCACACCTGCTGATTACTTTCTAACCATTTTATCAGTCAAAATCCTTTAACCAGGTTGACCTAATAGTCATTGTATAAATCCTTTAAGCAAGGTGACATTCAAGTGGAATGTTCTAAGTCCTCTAACAAGGCCACTCCTGACAGGGTGATTAAATCCTTTAACCAGGTCACATTTAGCAATGTGTTTTGTAACCTTTAATAGGGTTGGCTCCTAACAGAGCTCACTTTAGAAGAGTGAAAACTTGATAACATATTATTGGTGGTTTTTCCCATATTTGGTTTCCACGTTAAATACTAGTGTCAACTTATGTGAATGTTTATGTTGTGTTTTACTGTTAAGTTTGTACAAGATGATTACATCTGAATAGTAAACTGCATATGTATGTTGTTGTTTTATGTTATTGCTGCCGAGCAGATCTGAGTTGTTCAAATTGGTATAAATTTTAAATGGGCACATCTAGACCTGAGGATAACTGATTCACCCCCCCTCTCAGTTATTTTGAATTCATTCTAACAATTGCATCATCTATTTATAAGATGGATTGACATCATCAAGTTTCACGAAAAATAATGTTAACTCTAAGATCAGGTTTACAACTTTACCTTGATCTTCTAGTCTATGTGTTTTAAATCAGTTAGACTAATTAAAGCACTTGCATTCATGCTTCTTGTCCCTGAAGAAATGGTTTTAAAAACAAATCAAGATTCTATAAATAGAATAAGACTATTTTATCTGACGTGGAAGTCAAATCCACTTTTTGTGGGCTGCAACTGACTTTCAGTTTCTGACAGTCGGTTATGATTTGAAATTAGTTGACTATCTTTCAGGTTCCTTGCTTGAATTGTTCTCTCAGTTTTCTCTTTAAACATCTCTCAGTTTGCACTTTATCCTGCACGTCGGGTTCCTCTATCGGGTTCCTCTTTATCCTTTTCACTTTGCATTTTCGGTGTACACACAAAGTTGTGTCGTCGGTTCTCTTTGTACTTAGCAGTTTTTGGTGATCTTTTTATATCTGATTTTCAGTATGCTCTTTATCCTGTCTTTCGGTGTGAGCTTACCGAAAGTGTTGTTTGCATGCTAATGAAAAATTAATGTCATCACTAGATATATACATGTGTATGTGTAACTTAATTTATTGTATTTACCAATTTTGATCAATCCTAAAATATGGTCATAATCAGTAGAAATCAAAGGAATGTCATCAACATTTTCATCTTCAACTCCATCAACTATATCAGTAGCAAAAAGTGGCACCAAATTCCATGCACCTACATATCCACGTTCCTGATTGATGCATTCCTCATAGTTTTCAACAATGCAATGACAATAAAAACATGAGTACTCCCTAGTGTTCAATGTCCAATTCCAACAATTTGTACTCATAATTGACTGCAAAGATCGTGTATTCTCTATCCTCTTGCAACCATGCATAGTTTATCTATTCACACTTGAACACATATATATAACATAAAAGGGGACAAATTATGAATTTCACTTTTAAAATTTCAATATAGGATATAAAACACACACACACACACACACATGTATCACATGTATAATTTAGATAAGTGCATACCTATAATCTCCCAAAGTACTCTATGTGGTACTACTTGACTCATTCTTGATGATGTACTAGCCTTGTTTGGTGTGTGTGTGTGTGTGTGTGTGTGTGTCACATGTATAATTTAGATAAGTGCATACCTATAATCTCCCAAAATACTCTATGTGGTACTGCTTGACTCATTCTTGATGATGTTCCAGCCTTGTTTGGTGCAAAATGTGTCTTACACAATTCAACAACATCATGTGTATCTGTTATATGAACTCCCTGATAATTCGTTTGATACTTTTGTAGAACACATTTGATGCAAGCTCCACCACGATCATGTTCACCTCTTCCATGTTCACTCTTAAAGAAACTCCACACATGTGGTATGTTTTCATTTAAATTGTGTCGCACATCCATCTGACCAAACATAATATTTATCAATTTTTATGTCCCTTTCTTTCAAATTTGCAAAAAAAATCTTGAAGCAATGTTCTACATAATGAATATCATGCTCTTTAACATCATTTATATAAAAGTGATATTATTTCTTGATCACTCGTACTTCAAATGTGCTATGAACACCATCCAAATCTAACTGTGCATGTCTATAACACACATGTACCATAATAGTAACCTGCTATGAAAAATAGTATTCTGATTGAATGACCTTTTGATGAACAGAGGAATAGTTTTCTACAAAATCAATAACCAATAGAATAGTTCCAAGTGGGGAATTGTCTCTTAGTGTTTGGAAATGTTGTGCTTGCCACTTTGCAAAAAAATGTGATGAATATAGGGTGGAATAAATTTTTTAAATTTCTCCATAAATGCACCAATAGTTATCTCATCTTCAACATCTTCTAAGATTTTGGATTCTTTCCCAAATTTTATTTCATTCCTTACATATTTTTAACTCTTGCAATTTACCATCTTTGTCACATCAATGTCTTCATTCTTCAAAGGGAAAATAGCCAAATCAGCACATGTTTCACATATTCCTTTTATGCAATTTATTTGATCAGATACATCATCTCCTTTGTCACATAAAATGGATGAGATGAACTCACTTCGTCTACTAGGAGGAGAATTTTGAAAACCATAAGTATCTTCTACAAACTTTTAGAAAACCTGATAGTGGAGATCAAATTCGATATGATAATGACAACAACAAGTTTCAAATACTTTGTTTTCCCTCACATAATATGGCTTCAATATTTCAAACAACGTTTTCCCAATCTTTATCTTGGGATTTGAACTACTAAATAACACATACATTTCAAGTTGCACTGTGTCCAACCAATTTTTTGTATGATGTTTATATTCATTATCTCTAATCTTGTGTCTGATAACATCTCTACTGTTTGATGAAGGACGAGTATTATCATTCCAAAATGACGTGATCAAATTCTTGATTCTCTCCTCAATCCTATAATAACGAGGATCTCTAAACATAATTTCCCAATTGCCTTCCAAGGTGATGTCATCCAAAAGCATTCTTCTCTCAACATATCTTGATATTTTTTTCCTACTAAAACCAATCTTCGATGAAAGTGAAGATATTTGTTTGTTTCGGGGCCTAGTTTTACCTACAATGGATGTCAACATCACTCTTATTGTAATGGCCTTATCTTTAGATCGAGATAGCTTCCTACAAAGCTCAAACCTTTCCTAACATTTTCAATAATATCACTTTGTATGTTAGAATTTTTTTCTCTTTTTTTTATGTTTTGTCTACACCCAACAATTTTAACGGCTCTTGCAACTTTTTTGTATAAGTACAATTGAAACAAATTGGGCTTGTTCAAGTGTTTCAAGATTATCAAATTTATCCATTATTTTCCTTGCTATCTTATTCATTGACCTCTTCTTAGAGAGTTAAGGGTTGAACATCAGCAAGTGATCTCAATTTCTCCACATCCATTGTAAGTAAATGATCTAGGTTTCTATATTTAACTCTTTTCTTTACAGTTTGAGCTAGATGTATATGTTTATCCATAACATTAGGAGAAAATGATCCTGAACCTTCTCCAACTTCTATTTATTGAGCTTTCATAGGGAGTGATCCCGACCCTTCTCCAACATCCATTTCTTTGACTTGGGTTGACCCTCCTGCCCGAGCTTCTCCTTCATCTTGAATTTGTTGATTGCAAGCTACATGCACAAAAACAAATCAAATTAGAGAAAAATGAAAACAAAGACATATAAAACTCAAGCATGTGAAATTAGAGATGCATACCTTCTTTAGTTTTATAATAATATGCCAATGAAGCTTCACGATTTTTTTTCTCTCTACCATATGATCTTTTACTTGCAGATTTACTTTGCCTTCCCTTCTTGTTTCCCATCTCCGTTCTTTAAAGAAATTACCAGAGGTAAAAAAAATTGCATATATAGTAACTTGCCTATGTTTCTATTAAAAAAAAATGAATTAAATAAATTTAAAATATTAACAAGCCTAAGGAAGTGTAAACCTCTCTAAACCAAGCAAGATTCTTCTTTGATATGCAAATTTTTCCAATGCTTAGGATGTGTGCTCATAAACTTGCTCAAGCCTCAATGGATGAGTGAGAAATTTGGCATTATAAGGCTATGATGATGGATTTTTCTCTTCAAAATGACATGGTAACAATGCATAAAAGGTGGATGGAAATTGAAGAGTGAAGGGTTCAATTTATAGGCAAATAGAGGGAGAAATGGAGGGTCAAGATGTAAGCTTGAGGAAGGGTCAAGATGCATTTGAGAGAGAGCACATGGATTATGCTTTCTCAAATGCCTCTCATTATGACAAGTGTCACAAGGAGAGAGGTTTGGAAGAATGGGAGATGTGAGAGGGGAAAAAGATGTAAGAGATGGATGAAGTGTGTAAGAGGGATGTAAGAGCATTTAAGGAAGAATTAAATGCCTATGGTTGGGGATTTGAGGGATGTGACATGAGAGTTGACTTTGGGATTGGGGTTGATTTCTTAATCCTTGGATTAGGATTGTGCACATGCTTAGGGAGTGATTAGACTTAGGCTTAGGGGACAAGTGGGGTGATTAGGAAGATGTGATGGGAGGAGATAGAATGAGTGGAGGGGTTAATAAGTTAATTATGGTTAATTAACTAATAAGGAAGGGTTAGTATGTGTGAATGGGTTGGGTTGAGTTGAAATCTTGGATTAGGTGGTTAATCATGGTTAGTTTAGGGGTTAAAGTTAGGAGCCATGTGCTCAAATTGAATTAAAAAGAATATTTAATTCACAAGTGGGATAAAAGAGGATTTATGAATTAAGTTAAACATATAAAAAAAAAAGAAAAAAATACTTTTACCCAAATGAAAAGTCGCGACAAAAAAATAAAATCGACTGACTAGTTCGGGCGAACACACCTAGCAAAAACATCTGGCGGTGTCCTTCCTGTCGTACTTTTGTTAGGGGGTGTTTGTGCGAAGGGGCCTTCACACAAAGCCCTTTTAACCCCTTCGTGCGAGGGGGCTAAAAATGTTTTTTTTTTGGCTAAGGACAATAGGATTCTGCATAATTTTGCCCTTTTGAGGTGTCAATCAAGGGCCAAATAAGACAATCTTCTGAAACAAAAAATGTCAGATTATGCTACTCCGAACAAGCTTTACAATGACTATTTTAATATATATTGAGTTCATTGTGACTTTCTAGTTTTAATTTAATTAAACATAGGTTGTTTGGCCATTTAGCAACCTCTCTCTTCGACACTTCGAGAAAACTAGTAAATTAGGAAAAAAATTATGAAAAATATGTAGGAAATAGGTATTTATGTTATCTTTCGATCAAAAAAAGAAAAAAAAGAATTTCGATATGTATAGATCAAGTTAGAGCGATCCGAAAGAACCTATGTCTAAATTACACTTATTGTCACTTCATAACTCAATAAACTATAAAATTCTAAACCAAATTGAAAGAAACTAATTGGATCCTCTAGGTATTGGTGTTACAAACTTAACCTCAAAAGAATTTCATCCTTATCATTTTTGAAAAAAAAGTTATGGCGAACCGAATGACTCACTCTTTAAAAATGTTTATTTTTCATGCAAAACACTTTTCGAAGGAGAAGGAAAAATTTTAAATTCAATTCCAGAAACAAAATGCTAAAAGTCACTAGATTACATCATCTTTAAATTCTTAATAGTTTTGGAGTAATATGTGTCAGGAATTGAAGTTGTTTTTTTAGAATGTTCATTTCAGTCTCAAAGTTGACCAAAAAGTGGGACACAGTATTGTGAGACCACTAAATATGTTTTGAACTGAAGTTCAACACCCTAAATGTTGACCTAAGGTGAATGCATTCATGTGACTTGTAGCTTTGGATAATTATTTTTGCCATGATAATCTTCATAAACATGGGATTGTTAGTCTAAACAAATGTATCTTATCATTTATGTATTCAAGATGACGATTATACATGACACCTACTCTTGAATTATCCATTTACATTTTCCTTCATTTCTTATGGTGTGATTTGATGGACAATCCATGGAATAATTATGATTCTATCCAAGACTTTCTTGTCAATTAGTTGCATCCTTCGTTGAAGCTGAAAATTCTTATTTCGTTGCATGATATTGGCCATGATCTAATTTTATAGAATATTTTAGGAATGTAAACAATAATTTTTTTATAACACTTTCAAGCATGTTCTTTAGGTTTAGGGTAACATAATGGCTGATTTGAAAGACACCTATAAAATTTGGTTTAATAGTTATCAAATGAGTTCTTGATGGGAATTCAAAGTGTTGATTATACTTAAGTGGCTTATCCTTTGTCCGGCTCTTTTAACAATCCTCATTATTCAACAAGTACTCATTGAAAGGCTAACATTGGATGTGTTTGCCATTATTTTAATGACAAGATCAAATTTTCATTTGCTATTAGTCTTAGTGTTGCTTCTATTAACTTTGTTGAGGTCATAACCTGATGCAGATGGCATCAATGTTACTCATAAAATCTGCAAATAATAACTTTCTTTCTTCATAGACATAGATAGAGGCACTCAATCTCTTCAATACTCAACTAATAACATTGTCAACTTAACATAATGG
>MU225820.1:1921218-1953153 GCA_018584345.1 Thuja plicata | reverse complement strand
AGATTCAATTATCTTTGCATCAATGTATCACTATCAAGTTCAACTATAGTCTATCATATAATGTCAAAACTGCTCAAGTCTGAAACATGATAACATCAAACTCAAAATGAAAACAAAGGTAGTATGATAGCTGCCCCTAATCTTGATCTATATCAAAATCACTGTCACTATCACTGTCATTCTGAGCCCAACCCTCTGTGAAACACTGAAATGCCTTTGCAAATGGCAAATGCCTTCTTCCCCCTGCCTGTGCGTGACCTGCAGGCTGTGTGTGCTTGCTGTGCGTGACCTACAGGCTGCTGCTGCTGTGCGTGGGCCTCAAGGCTCAAACAGTAAATGGCAGCTGTGCGTGGACTCCAAACCCTTTCATTCGCTTTACACAAATGAAACAAACGAAGTAAAATATTTAATAGTTATAACTTATAAGTTATAACATATGATATGTTATATCGTAGATTCATATGTTAATGTTATTTCAATATTTTATAATTGTTATTAACCTTCAATGCACGTGGGGCCCGCGAATGGGCATAAATATGTTTTTTTTTTAATTTTTTTTCCTTGGACTTTCCGGAAACCCCAAGCAGTCCCCAGGACGGACGGGGGACGACAAAACAGTCCCCGGGACGGTCAATGGGCACTGGAAACGCGTTGACCGTTTCCAAAGTTTTCGGGACGGGTTTCTGGTTTTCCTGCCTGGGTGGGGACGGCTTGGAAACGTCCCCGGCCGTCCCCCCATCCCCGAAACCGTCCCCGTTTCTGAAACCTCATGCTGAGGGCCGAAAACGCGTCCCCGGGTAACGTAGAATTTAAGTCAGTTATCATCAAGAAATGCCTGCCAAAAAAATATATTGGAAGGGGGAGAGGAAGAAGATAATGCCTCTAAGAAAGTGAGTCTAGTGGAAAGGAGGAGACCTTGCCAACAAATTTCTAAAAAGGATGCATGCATCTTTTATGTACCCTTTCGGTCCAGCTCTTTCTCCCATTCATCTTGTTGGTTTGGTTGATCCTAATTATGACAATGAGGAAATAAATATCTATTACATTTTTGTGGGCTGTTAAGACTATTACAGTTGACAAAACGAACATTTTTCACCTTGGGTCGGGGGTAGAAAATGATGCAGATTGAATGTCTAAAGTTTAAACTTGCAATGAATAATTGGGGCAATGATATCATTGATATTGCTGGTTCTCACCATCCCATATCTTCAGGTCTAGTTTATTCTTCAAACTCTGATTTTTGCAAACCCGTGGCAGTCGATTCGTATCACTGATATTGCTAGTTCTTGTCATTCCATATGTTCAGTAATAGTTTATTCTTCAAACATTGGAGATTTTCTGATGTTCCAGGGGCTTGTTCCTGGGAGTCAAGAACTTGGAGGGGGATGTCCCCTTCTATAGGGCTGTATTAATGTCAACTTTGTATGAACAAAGATACTAAAATCCCCTAAATCCTAGAAGGGGGAGGATTGCCATTGCCAACACAAAACATTGTATTTACTTTTTAAAATTTCAGGTGCTTTCAGTTTGCTTAGCTATTTTAATAGTAGCCCACCAGCTATCCCAAAATTTGAATTACATTTATCACCGCTGAAAACCTTGTTCCCGCATTCTCTCATCCCCAAAAATCAAAGAAACTCTGGTATTTTGCAAACCCTAAAGATGTCATCATCGTTTATCTTAAAAAAAAATTGCTATAATTGTTATAAGGTCACAAAATTGGGTCAAGCGATGTTTCTTCTGGAAATGTAAGTTGGTTTTCTCAAATGTGACACTTTGAGTTTGATTTTCCTCCCAAGGTTAATCTCATAGTTTGATTCATTTGCAAGAAAATTCCACAGTGAGACTCGCCACCGCCAATGACGATGAACTGCCATACAAAACTGCTTCAAACATTTAAAATTATCAAATGACAGTCAGTTATCCACTCAAATTAATTAAGGGATGTGATGTAACCTACTATATACATTCTGTTTCTTCTAAATCTTTACAAGTGGATTATTTGGCTTATCAACATTAGCAATCATATCTATAATCTATTTCCTTCTTGGAGCATTATGTTCAAGAAGTGCAGGAAGTGTTGATATGTCAATGTCTGCGCTTGCAAATTTTAGGGTTTCTAATTCTGGCAGACTATTCACAACAGAAGCATTGCAAGATTCATTGTTTTAGTCTGTTCAGAATTTTGAAGGGTCTTGAGTAAATCAAATTAGCTTTTTATTTCTTCGGTATTTCTCTACCTAGCTAGAGTAATGATGCCCACTTCACCAGCTAGTTTTTTTAGCTAAAAGCATAGTGGACATGGCCGACTGATGTTCTGGCTAATGAAGGCCTTATATTTTGTGAATGGATTTACTGGGAAAATGATAGGAATATACTCTCAATTAAGAATATTCTAATTGATGTTAGACAAGTAATTATTTAGTAATCATATAGGGAATTCGTTCTTTTAATATTTTGAAAGGTTCCTTTCTTACATTTATCTATGCGTGTAACTCAGGTCTTTATGCTTCAATTTTGATTGTTTACTTTTTTTTTTGCATTTTCATGGTTATAGGTCCTCTTGAGATTTTGCATTTTAAATTTAGGCTTCCCAATACGTAATTTTGTTACTTGGCACAAAACCTTTGATGTAGAATTTTGCTTGGTATTTCATCTGAATTGAAAATAACTCGCATGTTATTGGACATGGACAATGTTGAGTTGCTCCTTCTGTTGAAGTCCCTAGATTCATTGCGTGCAAAGGTGAATGAATTTGTTCGTGTTCTCAAGATGTCCAAGTCTAAACTGTCAGTTCAGGAAACTTCATCGCCAGTGAGATTGCAATCAACAGAAACATTTAGGCCTTATTTGAGATAATTTTTGTGAGCACATTTATATGGTGTTTTGCACATACCCAATCGTTGAGCAAGGAGGATTAATAACTGATCTAGGACATAAATTAGTTTGACATTTGTAGGTTAGTGAAGATTCATCTATTGTTTTTGTAAGGTTGATTGTTTGTTGAATTCATTGATTTATTGTCATGCCAAAATCTAGGGCAAAACACACCAACAAATGGAACTCACCTACTAGGTCTATCTTGGAGGTATGACCTCTCAAGGGTCTAACGCGATCATAAAATACAAGCATGGAAACCAATTCACACCCATTGGGGTGTCCAAAAGGAAGGGAAATGGGGGAGGCCCTACATCATCCCCCCAAGGAATAGGCTTACTCCTGGAAGCCGATATGTCATTCTACATGTAGCACACCAAGTGCAGAATCGATACTGAACCAAAATCAAGCACAAACAAAATGCTTCACCTCAAGTCAACTCAAAACATACCCTTTTATAATCCACTCAACTTGACCTTGGCTGGAGGAACCTCTTACACAACATAGGGTATTAACAATTCTCGCAAGGGCCTTCACTCAAAAACTCCTTGCTAGCTGGGAAATGCATCCTTATAGGTCTCTGCTATCCACGGTATACGCAAACCGTCTACTCCATCGTGAGACATCCAAAAAGCGAAGGGTGCCTCCCAAGTCGATCACGAAGCCGCACCCACTTCGGAGATCCATCCAGGCACAAAATCCAATTCTATATATATATATACTTTCCAAGTCCCTTCTATGATCGCAGTGCCATGAACTTCTAAGTTATTAACTTACTATCATAATAAAAGAAAATTACCTCGATTATAGTGAGGCATTACCACGTTCGCTAGGGGGCATTCTTACTCCTAACTATAGTCTCACTCACACCCTTGGAAGAAGGTGGAACTTCTCTAACAAAGATGTATTTTCTAGGGGTCCTCTCCCCAACTTAGGTGCGCCAAGCGGAATACACACATACAAGGTTCTCTCTCATACGCAAGGGTACTTATCGAGATAGAGGCCAAAACACTTCTTCCTTTCGAGGGAATAAATAAAGCACAACCGAATCTTCCAAGTGTACGAGAACATGATCTTATGGTGATGAGAGATCAATCATCCCTGGAAACTAGGATCACTTACCCACTGGACCCCAGTCCCACCTTCACAAGGTGTCAACGATACATCCTCCAATATCTCCCAACTATATAACATGGAGTTCCACTAAAAGGGAAAGATTTAACCAATACTATAACATATTTATACTTGTAAATAAGGTATAATCGTAAAACCCTTATAAGATCATCCAAGTCCACAATAGGGTCAAAACTCAAAGGCGGTTAAGCTGTCCCCAACTATCCATCATATCATTGCTCAGAAAAAGGAGGAACCTTATATGTGCAAACTCACATCAAGGACAAGAAGAAATCTCACAAGGAATGCATGCTAGAACTAATGCAAGATTCCAATGCTCGTTCTCTACTGAATATGACATGCAAGAGCAACACCCCAAATAACTTGCACACTGATTCCAATAATCTCCCCGAAAAAGGTAGTAGATACATCCATTTATCCCTTACCCTTAAGATACAATGATGCCACCTAAGTCCTTAGGATGGTATATACTTACCGATAGTTTACGTGGTGCAAGTATGAGCACCCACACGAGGGAAATTTATAACTTGTATGCTAGGAAATAACTTATGATTCCATGTTTTTAACCATTAATACCAGCTTACACACCCTTCCAACCAAAGAAATATGAGTCTCACTTCTCCAACTATTAGAGAGGAGATTCTATTCCTTAACTTTAGTGTCACGCGAGTTAACATGTTTGCCTGGGTGTTGTCTTTTACACACACTATCAGTGGTCCACATTGGACAAGATAGAATCACAAAACATAGGACTGGGCAACAGATGAAAATATTCAGAATAGCCACCATGAATATAAAGTAAAACCCAATTGGGGAAAATTATCAATTTCAACAATAAACCAAAAAATGAGCTCATTTTAACAATACAACATATATGAAAACTGTCATAAAGAAGTAGATACCGAAGTTTTGGTGACTAATCCCATTCAAAGGAATAACCAAAAGGTGCTAGCCCACACAACACGTCGAAAGTTCCACCAAGAAAATAATTAAAGAGTCCAAGAAAATCATGCACAAAACAAGATGGTTGAAAACAAACACTTAAGAGGGAGTATCCACCACAGGATTTAGAGACACCGCTTCTTACAACCATAGGACACATACTCATCACTCACTTATCGTCCAGTGATATGATTGTATCTCAACTATGCACCACTATACTTCTGGTAACTGCAACAATTAATATGAACAAAACGAGTTTCTCTTATCCTTCTAACAAAATACTTTCCATGATGCAAGATATCACCCCTCTAACCTATGCCTAAGAATCATCTTGAATTAGCAACATAAGACCCAAACACTCAGAGGAAATATTCATTGTACTCATAGGGTGATTAACTAGCGATCACATGGGTCCTTCTCAAAATTGGAGTACACTCCACTTATAAAGGTCCTATAACACTCTGTGCATGAAAAATGGTAGTCACAAGGACAAGATGCTGGGTGTACGTGATGTCCCAACAGGGAATAACACATTGGAACATTGCACGTCCGCAAAAATATCACATCATTTCCTCAAGTAATCTGGAGACAAGGAAAATTATCCTGATTTATACCACCTTAGGTAATCACTTTTTCATCCTACACAAGGAAGATTCTCACTATAAACTTCACTGTAGTGCACAAATATTGGTCCACAAGTGGACCCATGACTATGCATAAATTTAAGGCATCCAAGCAGATCCGGGTTGCATTAAATCTCTCACACTAATATTGTAATGGGGTATGCACAATACACCATACTCACCAAGGAGCAAGTCAATAGTTCCTCAAGTCTCACAGTGACACCATAAATAAAACGGACCTCAAACGATCTCATGACCAAGCGAGCTACTTGAGGGGCCCTAAGCATTCCTGTCAACAAGGGGTCAACTTAGTAATACTAGTTATTGAGTTAAACGAGTGGCATCACTCCCACGATGACTAAACATCCACATCACCGACCACATAAGGGTCACTAAACACCCAACCTTCATAAACACACGCTAACGAATAAATTTGAAGAGCTTGAAAGAGATGCCCACTCAGGGGCATTAACCAACCTAAGGAGGTGTATCAATCTAGGAAGTACTCCTTCATTTACCTCATGCTACTAGTGTTGTTCTCTGAAAAGTTATTCCAAAATTGTCGTACTAGGGCACCTAAACATTAGGTACTCCTAAGGTTACCATTTGCACGTTGCCACGTAACTAGAGGCTTCCTACCCAAGCGCGAATCACTTCTAAGCGAAGCGTAACGGTTAAAGGTTCCTAGTGTTGAACATGGCTCTTATACCAAAATGTCATGCCCAAAATCTAGGGCAAAACACACCAACAAATGAAACTCACCTACTAGGTCTATCATGGAGGTACGACCTCTCAAGGGTCTAACACAATCATAAAATACAAGCATGGAAACCAATTCACACCCATCGGGGTGTCTAGGAGGAAGGGAAATGGGGGAGGCCCTACATTTATTTTGAGTGACCCTTATGCTAAATTCAAATGTGTTGTTTTATTCATGTAAACATGGCATTGTAATTACTAATATCGAGCTGAATTCAAGTTCTATGTATACTGATATTGCAAAGCATGCAATTTGTGTCCAATATTATTGAAATTGCAGGTGGCTTTATCATTGATATACAATGTTTATTGGAATGGAGCTTCTTAGTTTGGGATAAATGTATAATGGCGAGTTTTATCATTGTATTAACTCTATTTTTAAAAATTTCTTATTCCTTTTTAATGTACTATTTTTTCCTAATCTCTATCCACATGACATGAAATAACAAAAGAAAATTAACTCTATTTTGAAGAATCTTGATATCAATTTTCAATTTTAAGAGTTTTTTCCATTTTAAATTTTGGTAATTTAATTTCATATATGTTTTGCCACGACTTGTCAATGTTGTGTAAATTGAATGTTCCTTTGAACCAGTGCTATCATGAGAGCCAGATTGGCTTATGTTAATGTTATTGTAGCTATGGTCGGATTCCTCCAGGGCGACATAGATAACATAAATGTCTAATTGGCCCATCGGCCATAGACATTTAAATGAGCCGATTCATATATATTAAATATATGTAATGTAATTAAGTGTTTGTAAAGCCGACTAAGCTAAGTCCGCCACCTTCCTAAATAAGACATGGCCTTTAATAGAGGGTCGACCCTTTCACCCCCTTGGTGAAAGGGTCTCTCTCTCTCTCTCTCTCTCTCTCTCTCTCTCACACACACACACACACACACACACACACACACACACACACAAAGAGATCTCATTCACCCAAATATAGATTTGATTCATTGCTATTTGCATGTTCTAGCAGGTCAAATATTTAAGTGCTCGGGGGAGACAATTGGGTATTGTCTATGGTTGGGAGGGCAAATTATTGCTTGTGGTTAAATGAACACATAATCAACATGGTTTCAGAGCGGGTTCACAGCACAAGAGATTTTCATTAGGAATATTTAAGAGGATGTAGACCTTTTCGGCTTCTAGGAAATTAAAACTTCTTAAAGGAACGTCAACTTCAGATTTTCTAGACATCTCAGGGCAATTCTTAGCATGTAGTTCTAGTTCGTCACCTGTGTTGGATGTGTGGAAATGTGTTCTTTTAGATGCTTCTAGTTGGATTTTCAGAACGAGTGATTAGGGTGAATTCAGTCTCTCAGTTTTTAAACCGATTATCTCTGTGTGTGGAATTTAATAATACCACCTTTGGAAAGCACAAGATGCTAGATGTTGATTCTTTGAAGTGGTGCTCTTAACAACAACTCATCGCTTACCAACAAACTAGAGTGTAACATAGAAAATAGATTTGGAAAATGAAATGGGTGAAGCAGTTTATGACTGGATGAAGTTCTACACGGTATAGTTCAGTCTCGAACGAGAGGAAATGTTGACACGTTTGGGAGGCTGGCTGAGTTTGCATCTTGTGCGTAGTTATCAGAAACAGTCACTATGATTTCACTGTACGGGAAATCATATCATCATTGTAATCTTGGGTGAGAAATTGGTACTGTGAGGTGGAGAAAATAAGAACACCATCAACATCAAATAGGAAAGGAAAATTGCATTGACTTTATAAGGGAAGGAAAATATTAATGTGGGGCACCTTTGTTGTGATTATTAACATTTCTTTGGAGTAGAAGGATACAAGTTCCCGAGGAGTTGTTACTTCAGTGGAGTTTATTATTGAGAGATTTCTGAGGTACGAGCCACAACATACTCGTCTTTTCAAAAGATGATAGTATGGTTATGATGGAACAAATCTTTGAATTTTGAGAGTAAGTGTCTTGGAATTTACAGGCCAACGTCATCACATAGAAACAAAGAAGCATGGATTAATACTCCTCCAAAGACACAAAAGGTGTTGAGAGCTATATTTGCCCTCTTTTCATGGATTGCAGGTGCCTGGAGATTCATAGCAGAGTTCGAGAGATGTAATTGAACATTACAGTGCCTGTACTCAAGGCGTGAAATATGAGAAACATCATGATCTCACCTTGATGGGTATTGGTGAAATCGTTTGCTAAGCACAAGCAAGTCGTTTTGGTGATGTTAAACTTATATGTGAATATTGCTAGGAGAAGCAACCCCAATCATTCTGCCTCAGAGTTCTTGTTTTTAGAAGTTTAGTAAGGTTGATGTCTATGTGGAAGTAACATGGATTCAAAGACAAATGCCTAATCAAACATATTTGCTATTATTACTACTAGAGGGAGCAACTAGAGGATCTGCTTCAGTTGATTTCCGAGGATCTTGGTGATATTGGTTTAGAGGGAGTGGACCATGTCGATATTAGCTTCTCTAGTGATTAGGAAACTGTAGCAGTCAGAGGACAACGAATCATGGGATAGAGTCCCATGTGATATTCTTGGATAGATGGATACTTGGTGAGCTTGGGATTCACCAAGAGTGATGCAAACCTTAGAGACAAACTTGGAGATGTGGAGAATGAAGCCCTAACTGAGAGGGAGACTCAACATCAGTGATTTTTTGTGATTTTCTTTAATGCATTTTTCTCAATGAGAGAAATTTGAGGTGAAAACCCTTGTTAATGCATCTTTCTTTGTGAGAGAAATTTGAGGTGTAAGCCCTCGTCAATGAATTTTTATCTGAGAGAGAAATTTGAGGTGAAAGCCCTTGTTCCATCCTCTGGGAGTAACCGTGATGGATGTACTTATGCTTTTCCACTCATGGGAGTAGCCATAGTGGACATCAGGTTGGATGAGCCAGGGTGGACATCATGTAGATACCACATTACACAATACCTCATCTCTGTAAGGCCCAATGTTGAAGCTCACCAATCATTGTTCTTTCACCTTCACCATATGTTCATCTTGAAACCAACTTATCCCATATGGACAAGGATGTTTAAACCTCTTCAATCCAAGCTTTTGTACCATCTCTTCTGATACCAAATTATCAGTACTACCACCATCCATAACAACCTTACAATATTTACCTCTTGATTTGCAAACAACTCTAAACAAATTATTCCTTTGTATAGGTTCATCTTCCTTCCTACTCAACATGATTCTCCTAAGCATAAGAGATTCTCCTATCATAGGTTCTGCTACACTCTCCAAAAGTGCATCATCAGTATCTTGTTCCTCATGTGCCATAAGATTGTGTCTACCCAATCTTTTACTATATCCTTTGAAACATTGAAAAGCTCTATGTCCTATGCCACCACATTTAAAACAAGTACCTTTGAATTCCTTTCTACCATTTCCTCTTCTAGGTGTTCTCAGATTAGGTCCCTCTTCAATGATGTGCTTCTCCTTGTCTTTCCAATTCACTTGTTTCTCATTTCCTCTAGGGTTACTTTGTCTTCTCTTTAACTTACCTTTTGTCCTCAATGAATACTGATAAGTATCCTCCATTGTATAAATCCACAACATACTCAACTCATCTTGAATGTTAAATCTCATACCATTAATATACCTAGCCACCGTTTCTTTTGATATCTCTCGATGTCCAGATCTGATTGTCATCTTGTAAAATTTCTCAGTGTATTCCTTCACACTCATATCCTTCTGCTTCAGGTTTTGTAACTTCTTGAACAATTCTAATTCATAATCCTCCAGTATGAATTTAGCTTTTAATCTAGCAATCATTACCCTCCATCTATTGATTTTCATTTCACCATTCTCATCTCTATCTTTCTACAATTCTTTCCACCATAAGGCAGCGTGACCCTTCAACTTATTTTGTGCTAACCTAACCCTTTGTGGATTTATGATCTCTTCAAGTTCAAAATAGTCTTCTAATTCACCAATCCAATCTATCAAATCCTCAGGATGAAATGAACCATAAAAAGTAGAAACATCAATCCTATGACTTTTACTTACTTGTGCCATAGCTCTCAACAATCGCTCTTCATCCGCAGGGATCTCAACATATACAGTCTCAAGATATTTAGAGGCCTCTTCATATTCTTCCTCAATTTTAGGATTCCTTCGCAATCCAACTAAAGCATTTAGGATCTCAGTCTTCATCTCATTCTTGAAGTCCTCCATCATTTGTTCTAACCTTTTAGGGTTCATCCTTGTAGACGACATATTTCCAATCCCCAGGCGCAACTGCCTCAACTTCAGCGATTTGATTACAAAGTGCATATTACCTCTCGCTCGATGATCTATCAAACACACTTGTAGTCTGTCTCCCACTTGGCGATCAATTCACCCTCGATATGCCTTCAACAACCCCAAAAAGGTTCTCAACCAACAATAATTGCCTATGTGATCCCCTTGTGCAAGTCCTCTACAATTATGGGATAGATCCACACTGCCACCCCACAACAAACATATCTAGGGCTTTGCAAGCTCAGGAACTTTATTTGTTAACATAGGAAAACATCCTTACTCTGATACCATCTGACACAGTCATGGCATAAATTTTCCCAATGGAGATGGTCCAAACCATGCAGCAAGAGTCAACACAGCGGAAACAACCAACTTGGAAACAAGAAAAGAAAATTAACATGCAATAACAGATCTTGCATTAGCACCGAATCAAAGATTTACATCATATTGGCATGCAACATGCAACTTAAATTCTAAGCTTACTTGCTCATGATCATAACCAAATCCTACTATCCTAACCTCAAGGAGGTAGTTTACAACTTATTCAGTCAATCCTCAGATGCCCCTAAACAAAGATCAAAAGCCTCAATATATAGAGCCTTCACAACACATATGTCAGCCAAATCAATTATATTTTCCAAGACTAAGAAATGTGATGTGTAGAAATATAGGGCAGGACCCAAATCATAAGATCTCAATGCCAATATGTAGAAATATTGCATGATCCAAGAGAGACATCGACCAAAGATCCAAGAACATCGTGATACGATCCACTAAGTTTCGTCAGTCAAGAAAATGCTTCACAAGATCAAAAAATTTCATCTGATCATTAGAACATGAAGAACACACAGAACTGACCAAGAATATTTAAAATCTCCACAACGAAGTATCCAAATGATGTGCGAACCCA
Organism: Thuja plicata; assembly: GCA_018584345.1. Classification (NCBI taxonomy): domain Eukaryota; kingdom Viridiplantae; phylum Streptophyta; class Pinopsida; order Cupressales; family Cupressaceae; genus Thuja; species Thuja plicata. Next base: position 1,941,659 of record MU225820.1, on the reverse strand, counting down.
GACATAAGTAAAACATGATGTCTAGAGCCAACCCTTAAGTTTGGAACAACAGATGCTCCAAAACCAAGGAACGCCACTAAAAAAATCAGAAACTAGGAAACATGGACAAAATTGAAAGGAAATATTTTTGGGTTATGCAAGATTTTCAATGAGATTAGTTTCAACTCACAAGATGGAGGATAAATTTGTTAGAGTAATAAGATATTTCACTTATTAATTAAATCATTTTAATTTAATTATTAAGTCACTTATTATCTCTAGTTTACTTAAGCCAAACTTTAGGCATATAATAATTAATTATTTTATAAATATTTATCATGCAACCTAGGTTTTACCCTTTTAGGGTTTTGTTCACCTTTATAAGGTTTTGATCTCATATTTTATTATTCCCTCTTTGAATGAATATTTCATCTTTTAGATCATTCTTTGTTGTCTCCATTCTTTGCTTTTGTGACAAATTTTTGCTATAGTGGATATTTGTGATAGAATTCTATGAATTCTTACATGGTATCAGAGTCTTGCTGTTGCAGCCCATTCCTGAGTTTTTGAAATTTTTTTGGAGCTCTGAGGGTTTCAAGTTTATAGAGGTTTTCTGTGTTGATCTAGAGGGAGCTATTTTTTGGAGCACTTTGGGCACAAACTGACCTCACGGTTGTGTCTAGAAGGCTCAAAAATCTCTATTTTAATATAAGGCACGTCCAATTTGGACACAGTTGCATTTTTAGGCAAAAACATTTACCTATATGACCCTTTTTGTCCACACTTACTGAGATGAGTATTTTTTTAAAAAAGGGGGCGCAAAAATTATTTTTTCAGATTTTGAAAATAAAAAAAAATCATTTTTATGGGGTTTTAAAAAGTTTTCGAAAAAAATTTAGTTGGGGTTCGTACCCCACCCACCTGCACAAAGGCAGGCGGTGGGCCCTCCCCCTGCACAACAGCCAAGGCTGTGCATAGGCCTCAGTGCTGCGTAGGCCCGAAGGCTGTGCATCGGCCAAGGCTTGCGCCTCTGGGTGGTCCGGCGGCCTTGACCTCACACCCATATATATATATATTTTCGTATAAAAAAAAAAATATATTTTATCAAAAATTTTTAATATTTTTTTTTCAAAAAATAATATTTCTTGCATGGTCGCCACATCATCGCTCCGTCAGCTTGCTTTGTCATCTCCGCCAACTTTGGCTGATACTTTGACAGTCCCGCCATATTTAGCAGCATCACCTGAGTTAGTGGAGCTCTGCCAGATTTAGTAGAGATTTCTTGGGACTCTTCTTGTTTTGGAGCAGTCTTTGGTTTTTTGCTTGTAACTTGAGCAAACAAAAGTGTTTTTGGGAAAATAAGATATTGTTGGAAAGATGGTTCCGGGCCTGATCTGATTTTGTAAGTTTGGTTTTATGATTTTACTGTTTTGCAAGTTTTTTTGCCAATCAAAGTCAGGGTTCCTTTTTGCACTCTGGGAGCCATATCTTCTGGACTCCATTTTCTGATTTCAACACATCACTGGAAAGCTGCTTCTGTGCTCTTTCTTTTGGTATGGGTCTCATCTCCAGAATCTTTTCTAGGTATATTTTATTCAGTTTTTTTTTGCAATCTGGTAAATATCTTGGATGTTTCAGGTCTTGTGATCGTTTTCCTGGCATGGGATGACTCTTTTTTAGCTGTTACTTATGTTCTTACAACTTTCTGTCATTCTTGAGAATTGTAGACATCTATTTCTGTAGCATTTCTTTTTTGCAAATGCACTGAGATAAAGTGTCATATGTTGTTACTTGGGATCTTGCACATTTTGTGCATGTTTGTACTCACACTACATTATAAAGTGTCATGAAGGGGGGGGGGGGGGGGGGGGGGGGGGGTTGATCTACCTTTTTCAAGTGAGTATTTCTTCCATGACATTAGCCTCATGATGTGTGTAAAGAGAGTGATCCTTCCATGACACCATGATTTATGTGTTTGTACTTTCATTTGCACTTTCTATGTTCCTAGTTCTTCGTCATGCAGTTGTTATTGACATTCTGTTTTAGTGTACTTGTCATGCCTCTCAGTGCTCAACATTATGGGGGTATCTCTTGTTGGTTCTAATGCTTCCTTGGTTCGATGGAGTGGGTTATGTATTCAATATTTGTTCCTATGTACTAGGCGGATGTAGTGGTTGGGTACCTATGCATTTCAGTGAGATGGATCATTTACCGTATGGACACTCTTTCATTCATGTTTTGGAGGCATCCTTCTATCTTTTGATCAATTCTTTAGACTTTTTTTTTTTTTTTTTCAGCTGTATCTTCAAGTTTCGATGTTTGTCATCCTGATTCGATTAGTGTCATTTGAGAGCACTCATGCAGATTACAATCTTCTCTACCTGATCATGTTCTATTACAGTGAAGGTTCCAACAGTTATTCTTCGACAGTGTTTGCAACTTCATGTTTCAGTGGCGTTCTTCATGTTCATCCTTTGTTCCTATTTTCTGGGACATTCTCTAGTTTTGAGGCTTCTTCAGTCCTTCACTAGTCTTCATCTCTTTTCGAAGAGGGGTTTTTTCCACTGGGTTTTCTCTTTTTTTCCTCTTTATAGAGATTTTTTGTACTTGTGTACTTGATCAGGCCATGTTGTCTGGACCCATTTCCTACTTTTAGTAGTTGTTTATAGGTTTTAGCTACTCCCTAAGTTTATCTTAAGGGGGGTGTTAAAATAATAAGATATTTCACTTATTAATTAAATCATTTTTATTTAGTTATTAAGTCACTTATTATCTCTTGTTTACTAAAGCTAAACTTTAGACATATAATAATAATTTTTTATTAATTATTATCATGCAATCTAGGTTTTACCCTTTTAGGGTTTTGATCACCTTTATAAGGTTTTGATCTCAATGTATTTTATTATTCCCTGTCTGAATGAATATTCCATAATTTAGATCATTCTTTGTTGTGTTTCTATTCTTTGCTTTTGTGATAGGTTTTTGCTACAGTAGATCTTGGTGATAGAACTCTATGAATTCCAACAAAATTCACTGGTGCATCTTTATGTCAGGATGAATATATTGTTACCCACTTGATTCATAAATAAAAAAATGAAAGTATACATCAACATGAGGAAATTTTCTAGAGTTTGTTGGTAATATGTTACTTGAAGTAGACAAGGATGTGATAAATGATAATCCACTCTTTGAGTTGGATGATGAAGCACCTCTTGATTTAGATGACAAGATTTTTGACAGAGTGGAGCAACAAAAGCATGATGGGTATGAGTCCAATAATTGTGAACATCAATCTTTGCAAAAAGAAAGTGGAACATATCAACTTGTTTGCATTGTGAGGAGTGCATATCATTTCTCTTTTATCCCACAGGTTGATGAGTTAAATTTGTATATGATGACAAATAAGAAGAGGTTGAATGATTGGTATAATGAGGATTATACTTCATCATGGTATGAGATGTACTCACTGTTAGAAAGAGGATTCACAACTTGCATGATTTTTTATTTGCATTTCTCGAATGTTTCTTATGCTGAGTTTCAGAGAGGTTTTGTTTTTTAGTTCGGTTGTTCCATATTGTGCAATGAAGCTATTTGCAGATTTATTTGGGATTTTGGTATCGGTATGCAAATTCATGATTGCTTGAGGACAAACAATCTCTAAGGAGGGAGGATTGTAATGTCCCCTTTATGGGACATTTGAAATTAATTAAATAATTAATAATTTTAGTTGTCGAAATATAATGAGAAATTAATTAATTATTTAATTAAGAAGTTAAAGTGACTTTTTATGTCAAACAGATTTATAAAATAAAAGTCACTTTATTTTCAAAATTAAAAGACAAGAAACAAAATGCCAAGAGATAAGCTAATGGAAAGCCAAGAGTTTCTTGAAGAGTGCTATAAAAGTTCTTGGAGATGATTATGGAGGCATGTTCAAATATTATTTTGATTTGAAGAATTTGTTTAATGCTTTGCATTAGCTGACATTTCTGGAGACAAACACCTTCAGGAATTTGACTGAAGAGCTGGACGGAAACCTGGTTCTTCTATGACATGGATTCGTGATGGAATTCATATTTGTTCTTAATCTGTGAAGTCTAACAAATTTAGAGAAATAAGACATTTACAGTGGAACATTTATTTATGATAACATGAAATAAAAATAATTTCGTATTGTTCTGAATATTATACGACAATATTAAAGTTTTAATGCCCATTATCTTTATATTTGAGCGAATGTTTATATTATTTAGTTTTTCATAGAATCTCATCGATATTAAAGGTTATAATATTGGCGAAGGTTGTAAAAGACCCATGGCAATAATATTTCCGAACATTGCAAGATTATATTATGGGCATTTAATATTTCGGGGGACTAATATAACTTTATAAAGTTGGGCGATTAATATACCTAAAGTTATTCAGACACAAAAAATGCATGTCTTCTATATAATAGTATGTATTCCCATCACCACCATACCACCATGACATGGTGTGAGAAGAGAGACACGTCAAGAAAAACAAAGAGACGAAATTTGACGGTGGAATGGTAGACGACAGATGGTCGCACAGGATTGGACGACAGACTACGCGGTTAGGGAGATTCCGGCTGACGGGCAATCACCTGAAAAGAGGCATAAATTTTAAATTCAAATTCAGTGGAAATAAATACGAAACTCCATGGCTAGCCATTCATTCCGTACTTTCGAGTGACGTTGGGGGAAAACACACGACCAGTTGTGAGAAAGGAACACCGCTAGCTACAAATTTTACTCAACAGATGTGTTTCTTGGACAATTTTATTGCAGACGACATGGAATTTTAGGATTGTATTGAAAGAGTCAATTTTTTTTTTTTTCTGTTAATCTTTTGGTTTTCCATCTTTCTGACTCAAATATGTATTCTTGTTCTAGGGGGTTTGGAGGGACAACAAAGACTGGTTCAGGTAGACCGTTGTGTGAAAAATAGGGGATGAAGTAAACTAGGTAATCTATATGCGCTCAATAATGTCTGTAAGTTTGGCATAATGTTAAAAATGTGAATTAAGAGGATGTTCAAAAAGGTTTTTGAGAGAAGGGGTTTTTAGTTCTTGAGCTCTACTTGGAGTGTTCAAAATTCTAAAGTTTCTTAAAATGTAGGCTTCAGATATATATAGGAATTGAACCTCTAACATTTCACAGTGAATGAATATTTCATAAATAACGTATTATTTTGTGGTGTCATGTTTGCCTTTTGTCCATGTACCATGTTATTCTTTTGGGTCGGGATAGAAGGATCCTTTTGAGATAAGGTGCTTTTAGTTGTTGAGCTCTATTTTGAGGGTTTCAAACTCTAAGGTTTCTTAAAACCAAGGTATCAGTTTTATCTAGGGTTTGAAGCTCTAACATTTTATTGTCAATGAACTTTTCTTAAACAGTGTATTATTGTGTGGTTTTGTGTTTGCCTTTATGCTTCCATTTTTTGTTTTGTCATTACCGGATGTCGTGTTTTTCTCCTAACTATTTTGTGACGTTGTTTTTGCCCATCCTGCAAGTATTTTTTTTTAAAAAGCTTGCAGGAATCCTAAATTTGTTATGGATTCGATATCATATAGCATGACAATGTCGTTTGGGTGCTTGTACTCACTAGTTTTCCATTCTTTTCTGCTTAATGAAGCATTTTGCAATTTTTTTGCAGATGAGTCTTGTGTCACTATTAGATGTCGTGTTTTCCTCCCAGCTATTTTGTTATGCCACTTTTTCCCATCCCACAAGAAAAAATATTATAAAAAAGCTTGCATAAATGTGAAATTTGTTAGGGATTTGATGTTATGCAGTATGAGAATGTCATTTGGGTGGTTGCACTCATTGGTCTTCTATTTTGTTCTGTTTAATGAAGCATTCTGTAATTTTCTGCAAATGAGTTCTATCTTCTCACTATTGGATGTCGTGTCTTCCTCCCATCTATTTTGTTACGCCACATTTTCCCATCCGACAAAATAAATTAAAAAAAAGCTAGAAAAAATTAAAATTTGTTAGGGATTCGATGTTATGCAGTATGACAATGTCATTTGGGTTGTTGCACTCATTGGTTTTCCATCTTGTTCAGTTTACTGAAGCATTCTGTAATTTTCTACAAATGAGTCCTATATTGATATATAATGGTCTTGGTTTTATCTTCTGTTATAATTTAATTTCCATGGCTGTAGTAATTACATAGTTTTCAATCTGATGGTGGGTGGTTGTACTTGCTGATTTTCTATTTTTTTTTTCTGATTAGGGAAGCATTCTGTAATTTTCTACAGATGACTCGTGTGTTAATATTATTTGCTGTGCTAGCACTATTCAAAAAATTTCATGGTTCTGAGGTTTTATTTCTGGTTTTTGCAAATTATTTTAGGTCTTTAGCTTAAAGCCCTAAGTCATTAATGAAAATCTTGCTAAAACCCTAAACTTTCTTGGCGGGTTCTATTTTGAAGTTGCTTTTTGTAACTTAAGTTGCTTACGTCATCTCTTCTAAGTTGTTTTCGAGCGGGGCCATTTTATCACTTAAAAACCTTAGGTTTCATGTTTCCTAAGTCGGACGGGGTTCACTTTAATATTTCCCTATTTCCTAAGTCTTCATCCCCAAAAATATTTACCCTTTATATTTGTTGTGCAAATCAATTTTGATCTAACGGTCGGCTTCATGACTTAAAGCAAAGATGTAGTCGATCTATCCTTCAAGCCATTAAGCTTGAATGACACATGGCACATGGCGGGCCCAACACAAAGGTAAAAAGGATATTAAAATGCAAGCACTTGAAGAAGATCCGACGGCCGGCTTAAAGAATTAAAGAGAAAGATGAAGATCTTTATTCATCAAGCCATCAAGCCTAAGTGACATCTGGCAGTTGTGACGTCATGGTCCTGGGGTCGCTAAGGCAGTTAAAAGGGCATTAAGTTCAAGAAGATCTAACGGTTGGCTTAATGACTTGAAGCAAAGATGCAGTCGATTTAGTGTTCAAGCCATTAAGCCATGCGACCACGTGTCCAAAATGATGGTATGTTTTCAATAAACCAGAGCTTTAATGACGGAAATATCTCAGTGCAAAGGGTTTTACTTCTTTGTTTTGCGCCAGAAGGATATAAATGGATGAGAACATTGTGTTTTTCATCCTTTAAGTGGTCTCTTTGCACTTTATAAGCTCAGAAGTAGTCGAGACAGTCATGGAGCTTTCGTTGGTCTGGAAATGGCTTAGGCCATTTATCCCACATTCGCGGTGTTGCAAAAAGACTTTAATATTTTTATATCAGAACACTCAATAGTTAAGTGCCTAAAAGGCATGCGCCTTTTGGAAGGCAACCCAGTGGTCAGGAGGTGACGTGACGGCCAGTCAGCGGATAGTGAACCAATTTTGCGGGCCCGTGTAGTAGTGACATGGCAGAGGTGACACATGGCAGCTTGTCGCGCAGTCGCGATGGTCATGAAGGATCGAAGGAAATGCCCGCGAGTGCGCAATGTGCTGACACGTAGATATCTGGACCAGCTAGGCAGAGAGGTGGTCTGGTGCGCGAGTGTGCGACTGGTGGTGATCGCCCAGTCGCAGTGGTTAGAGATGGAGACATGAAATGGTCGCGAGTGTGCGACTGACAGTTAGCGGTTAGTGTCACACACTTGCGCCGATTTGTGGCAGTCAGGGAGATGCATTGCGAGCTTGCAACTAGCTGATGCGTGTCCTGCCCAGGGATAGAGGAAAAGGTAAAGGTCTGCAGTTGTCGCTCACTCACAAGGAAAATAAAGGATTCTTAACAAAGGTTGCGAGTGCGCGATAATATGACATGTGTCCGATTATGGTTGTTTTGCCTGGGTAACTTAAAATTGATCAAAAAATGTGTTTTAAAGGAGGAACAAGCCTTGATCTCTGCCATTGATAAGAGATTTGCGCCAAGGGGGTAGCCGTTGAAACAAATTTTCAAATTTTTAAATATTTCAATCAGGGTTTCAGAGTGGTGCAAATTGTCATTTTCTAATAGAGCATTTAGTTCACAAATCTGATCTTCTGGGCTGTATGTTTACAGCTGTTGGATGTAGTATGGAAGGGGAATTGGCGTGTCTGAATGCTTTTATTACAGAAATTATCTTCTTAGGGTTTTTGTTGGCCTGTAAAACAATATTTAAACTCTGGGCTTATCCTGTTCCGTTCTTCGCCATAAATGAGGTCTTATTTCAAAGTTTTATAAGTCAACAATCAGATCAGATTATCAAGATCTTGATTTAATAAAAAAGGATAGTTGATCTTCTGATTTCTTGAGGGTTAAGTATCCTGTGATAATTAATGCATGCCAGACATTCCATTTATTATTCCTTTTGCAGGGTTGTATTCTGCAAGTTCCTAGGTGGATGACAGCTAGATCAGATTCTTCTCAATAGAATATTTCAAGAGAATGTTTTAAGTTGTATGACAGAGCTGGTAGGTAATTGTAATGAATTTAATATTCTGTCATATAGTGTTTTAATTGTTTTATCCCTAACCCTAAATGATCTGAAGCTTGTTTTAGTCCTTGGATTATAAAAGGACTTCCAAGATCATTTAAAAGAGGCTGGAAATTTTGGGAAGTAATACAGGCATTAAGCTATTTATTGTTTCCAGTTGAGTATAACATATGTATATTTAGAGAGTATTATCATAAGAATACGAAAGTTGTAGAACTTTTGCATTTATTGAAGTGGCATATGTTTTGAAGCATTTTGGAATTGAAAATGGAATCTTTGTACTTAATACAGTATTTCTGATTCAAGTATCTCCTTTTTGCTTGCCTCTTGAGTTTTGAATCTTCTGGTTCACTGCATATAATTTCTTTATGTATATGTTTTAGTCCATAGTTTTGATCAAGGATCAAATTAAAATCTGCTTTGGATAAGACATAGACTCTTTGGGTATTGTCTATATAAGGATTAATAAGAAGTGTTATGGCCAAGACATACTGGTACAGTCTACTACAACCATACAAATAGTGGGAAAAGAATATGTTACAATCAGGATAGACCAATGCACTTAACTGTATGTTTGCCAATGGTTTTTGAGTTAACTGTGTGGTTACTAAGAGAACACGGGAAGTGTTTAACAACAATGAAAAATCTTGTTGTGATATCAACATTAGAAGCCCCAATCTTGCGTTATGAATGATATAATATGTAAATGCCCATTTCAGTATATGTGTGTTATTTCTATATGTGTATGTGTGTGTTTGTGTGTGTATATATATGTATGTGTATGTGTATGTGTATGTGTATGTATATGTGTATATGTATTTGTATATGTGTGTGTATACAATACAATTTGTAATGAGAGCATGAGCCAATTATATGTATATGTATATATGTGTGTGTGTGTGAAGGCACATTTCATATGAGAGATATATTTGGAAGTCACGCTAGGAGATTCACTGTAACACATAAAAATAAGTTGTATAAACCATTAAACTGGAATGAACATCTTCTTATGCCCAATTTAAGCATAATGAAAAATTAAAAAATATAGTTGGTCATATGTATTAGTAGTGTTAGCAATATTTTGAATTGTTGGTTATAGTGGTATTGAAGAGATGACTGTGTATGTCAAATTACAGTACAAGTCCGCAGGTGTTGCAACACAACATTGAGTCCAACTCTGTTGAATCTTGAAAATAAATGGTTTAGTATCATTTTAACTTGCCAATTCAAAATATGACTAGGACTAAACCTATTTTTACCACGCAGGACTTTGTATCTAAAATAAGGAAAAGTTGTCAATTGGTGCTCCTTACATGCTAAAACATTATCACTTTCGTAGTCATAAAATACATTTCATTTCTTGTACTAGGAAATAAGATAATTAGCACCTGTTGTGTATGTTGTCTTTGATTGTATTCCCTTCGCGGGGTGGTAGTGTACACAAATTTAGTGTGATTTGGAGAATATAGGAATATTATGTGGTGCCTCACGTGTTGAATATCATTTGTAAACTCTGTGTAACACTAGTTCTACATGCAGGTTGTTCAATTGCAGGAACACTTCAACATTATTCAACAATGCCAATAATTACATGTCATTATTCTTATCGTGGATTCATTCACAATTTTGATTGTTTATTAATTACATTTATTAACCTACACGTTCTTATCTGTTGTCTCTCTTTCCTTACTATTATGGCATATTTCATGTTTATGGACATGATTATATATGTTTTCTTTCATTTGATTGTCCCTGGTAGTTGTTGCCAAGATAGGGAACATTGTGTTGACTAGATTGGAGGTGTTGAGGATATATTTATTACTTGCCACCCTCCTTTTTGTGCACACCATGATTTAATCTAGTAGAACAACCATGTGCCTTGGCATCTTCCTATACAACAAAGGTATTCCTAGTTGACAATCTGTATTGGAACGAATACTAGTACATTCCAAAAATATCTTATATATGATCAATATAGTTATTGGTGTCGCAGAAATTGCATCTATGCAAAGATGAGTTTTGTACGGTTCCCAAGTTAAGAATGGAAAGGATCACGTATTTTCCGTGAGCATTGTTTTTAACATGCATGTTATGGACCTTTATGTTTAATCTAAATGTTTTCTATGTCCACTATTTGCGACACTCTTGTTATGCACCATGTTAGGGATTTTTCTTGCAAGAACCTTAAAACAGTGTGAATGCTTGCTCTTGTATATTTCAAATTTACCATATGAAAGAAAAGCCTAATTAATGAGGACTGGATAATATCCTCCTTTTTTGAGCTCCACAGACTTAGGCAGGTATCAACTTTGAATGATTACTAACTTCCAGTATTAGTTACAGTGGATTAGGCCTTTTTACTAGTTTGTTGAATGCCTTTTACTGTATCAATAAATAGGAAACTATGCAAATGACTGTGATTAATCTAATACAAAGCTTAATAAGCCAAACCATTATCTTGACAACAAAAAATAGTAATGTGATAAGGATTCTCATCCTTCTTCCTTTTATAGTTCTCTGAACATAGAAGGGTTAACCTATTGATTCTCTCTTGAAGGAATCAACAAACTGAATTGTATATTCTGTAATACAATTACTTGTAAATATATGCTTTCTTATGAGTGAAGTGTAATTGATTGATTGATCTTAAATATTGGATGATAAACAATTACTTGGCAAATCAAAAGCCAGTGTCTAATCCTATGGGTAACGAGTCAATCTCAAATGCAAATCCACAATTAGGTGATTAATGAAAATACATACAACCTAGATAGAATGCCTTACAAACTATCCACTCATTCTTACAACTTTGTTATCAGATCTTAATACCAATATTCATCTTTTTGGGATCATCTGAAAGAATTACTCCTTCCTTGAAGGACCTCACAAATGACTGCACAATTACCTTGTAATTGATATATTTAAATGCCTTGCAAACTAAATATATAAAAGCTTGACCGTAAATAAAAAGAGACTACAGAAGATATAAAATAGAGATTGCAATGTATTTTATTAATGTCTAACTGCTTCAAAATAGATTCAATAGACCAAAATATACAGAGGCTCAGACAAAATTTGGTAATCTGCCTTTTAATTATATTCCATCATCTATTTAAAATCTACAATATGCTCTATATATAGTCTAAAACCATCTTGGAATCCTTAAGAAGTAAGGAGGCAACAAGCTTCGGCTGGTTTAATACCTAACCCTAAAAACATCGAAAAGGACAAAAGATAAGAAGAGACCAAGCGGTGGATGAACAAAAATGAAGAATGAAATCAGATTTGATCTTGTTTTCTTTTGATTACTGGCACCTTTGTCTATATGTGTTCATGATAGCATCCAATATTTGTAGCGAGACCTAGTGACCGCCATTACAAGCTAATTTACATTAGCCTTCAAGATAACTAACCTCCCTGTGCTCAAAGAGCAGGTGCTAGGTGTCCTTTTACTCTTCATTAATAATGTCAAGGTTGACAGTGGTAGGCTTTTTCTTTTGGGCTTTGTAAGAACATCCCATGCTGTGACATCATCCTCTGCCGGCCAATCAAAACTCTGAATATTTTCAAGTTGTGTTTTTTGCCTTTCCCACATAACATCTGTAATGCTTTTGACATCTGTTATAAATTTGTTGAAATCTATTTTTGCCTGAAAGGCTTCATCTAGAATCTTATTATATCTCTCCATATCCAATTCGCCATTGTCAGAATAAATACCACTTTATTAGGTAATAAAGTGTCAAATTCTGTGTTCCATACTCCTAATGGCTTGATCTGATTATCCTCTGACCTGATCAATGACACACATTTATTGTAGTCAGGCCCAAACATATTAATTCTGGTCTCAATTTGATTTGCCTTGCCTTTGAAAAAGGACAAGGTCACCCCAATTTGTTCTATCTCTTCTCCAACATGGGTTACAATCTCTGGCAAATCTGATCTCAATGGTTACAATGATGCTAACCTCTCAAATAACCCAGTTCTAACTGACCATGTTGCATAGTAGGGGTTCAAAATTAACACAAAATTATTCACTTCAACCTGTAGGCTTGGCAATTTACCATAAGCACCATAAACTATATCCACTTTATCTTTTAATATATTTATCCTATGCTGCAAAATTTGCATTAAGGCCCCCAAAACAACTTCATTATGCTCTTTAACCACTTTCTCTGTTTCTGTTGCAGCATACCCTGTATCTTCAGTCTGGATCTCAACATTTGTTCCTTCTTTAGGTGCAGTAGGAGCAACCTCAAGAATCTCTTGCAATTTTTGAGTCAGGTCTGCAATTATATTTTCCATTGCACTAATCTTCATTAGACCTAGTTCTCTATCCTTGGCAATAAGGCTTGTTTCATCAAATAATTTCTGATATCTATTAGACATCTGTGCTGCCTTTGCCTCATTTAGGTGAGCAAAATGGGTCAATGCCTAAGAAATCTATAGGTCTCCAGTATTGTGTACATACCATATTATCTTGTCTCCTTCCATCCTTTCTTGAACATAATCAGTGATGGCTTTTGATTCTTAGGAGCAAGAAACCACATTTCCAGGGTTTGAGATTTAGAATCATAGCCACACCCCTTTATCATATCTCCTATTTGTGACTCTATAGAAATCTTGACACCAGGTTGCCTTATGATTTGATCTATTATAAAGGCTGAAGCCAAGTCCCATCCTTCTACTAAGAACATACCTCTGGACTTCACAAGCTGTCTTTCCTCATCAGGAGTCATATTTTCAGACTCTGGATCATATGCTTGGAGGGCTTGTAATGCTTCACTTGTAATAGGCTCTCCTCCTTGTGATTTCAATTGTGTTGCAACTTGCTCTTACGTAGCCCATATAACGAAGTCTTTAAATTCCTTAGTCTTGATGAACTCATCATCTTTTAGGAACTCCTCTTGCTATAGTTCCCTTTCATCTCGACATTGTATAAGGGGCATCTCAACATTGTTATTAGTGACTTCCCTCTTTTTCTTGCCCTCTCTTATAAAATTTCCCAATTTATGATCACAAGCACTAGTCCCTGTGAATAGGGCGCCAATTCTATCCTTTTTCTTCTTCTGTGTTTTTGCCACAGAAAGCTCCCCTGCTTCCACCTTTGTTTCTTATGTGGAGGCTCTATATCCACCTTAGCCTCATGTGCTTCTGTCAAGTCAATAATATTTTCCTCATTACGAGGTGGCTGATCCTGAGGTGGTGGGCTATGTATAGAGTAGCTACTACTGTATTCTGATGATGATTATTTGTTGGGACCTCTGTCCTTATCATCAATCTGATCTTCAATTTGATTACGGAGTAAGCCATGTGATTCTATCATCTTCTACAATCTTTGCAGATAGGGCGTACCCGGGAAAGATCCACCAAATGGGATCCCTTTCCTCTTTAATTTCTGCTCCAAATCCATTAAATCATGATACTTTGTTAATCTTCCTGCAATTACATCCTCTTCAAGGATGTTTCTAATCAAATCTTCTTCCTCACAGGGCTGATGCCTCTTGGTAATAGGAATGATAGGTGTTAAGAGATTCTTGGTACTTTCAAGAAAGCATTCTGTGTTAATATATCTATACAGGAAAACATTTATCTTGTAGTGCCTCAACCATCCATTGACAGGGTCATAGGCCCTCTTTCCAATTGTGAAATATGAGGCAATGAACTGCCTTGGTGTGAAGGTACCTTTCCTGTGTGAGGTTAAGTTCTCTCTATCTGTTAACATAAGTTGCCATAAAAACTCCATTATTTCAATTATAGGTGGTACTCTATAAGGAAAGATATGTGGTGGTTGTGAACAACCATATACTATGATTAGTGTAAAATTTTGGTGACAATAGAAGTCACCCCAGTTATGATCTCCATTCCATTTGTTAAAAAATTGACAAGGTCTCAATAATTGCAATAGTTCACTGGAAGTTTGGTCATATCAACCACTAGATTGCTCAATAATGGGTATACTACCCAATTTTCAAATGCACAAAACTCGTGCTCCCTAGAAGTATAGTTCCATACCCTTAACCATAACTGCACAGGGTTGAGCTATCCATGATAAAACCTTCTGAGCTACAAATTTGATTGGTCCATAATGTTGAAATTGTAAAACATGATGAGATGCATAAGTAATGAGTACTGCATGAACTTAGGACTTCCTACCTTGTTCTGAATATCAATGAATCCTTGGTGCATCTTGTCGATTACAAACTGGATATAATCATAATCAGTACTCACATAAGGGCTCTGCAACTCTAAAACTATCATCAGCATGTCTGATGATACCCTTTCACTTCCACTGTCTATACCTAAGACTCTGCATAGGGCACATGAGATGTATTTCATATAAAAGCTAGGTCTTTATAGAAGTATAGAGATGGATAATTTGGAATAGGGGCAATGTAGTTCCTAGTTCCCCTTGGTGTGTGGGTCTAGATCAATTTAGATACAATACAAACCTCTCTAGTATATTTAGCAGTTAGGGCTTTCAAGTTTATCTCTGTGGAACAAGGGTTATAGATATCAAAATCTTTCATGAATGAAGCTTGATCTAAGGTCACCAAGACAGTGCCATCATCCTTCTTGATGGTTTTTGAGACAATGTCATACCTACTGGCCAACTCTAAGATCAAGTCCACATCTATAAATACATCAGGGACAACTAACTTAGCTAATCCACTAGTCCAGGGGTTTGATATGGGCATATGGCCATCACTGTTTTTGTGGAAATAACTGTATAAATGATGACCTGAACAGTCTGGTGTTTTAGCATCTCTAATATATACATAGTTATCTCCTAGGTATTCAACATTTACTTTTTGCCCTGATTGGAGCCCAGGAGCAATTGGATGAATTCTTCTGAATAGTTTCTCTTCCCTTTGAGGTCATCATCCTCCCCGCTCTTCCCGCTGGTAGAAGCGACACTCACTGCTCTGCTCATACTGTCTGGTGTCAATTGTAACTGATCAGATTTCCTTTTCTTTTTTACTGATATTGAAACAAATATTCTCAAAACCATCACTTCCCAATATGAATCACTTCAAACCTTCAACACTAAAATTCACCTTCTGGATTCTGAACTGAAAACTTCTCTATTCACTCTGTAGACCTTGGTAACTCTGTTCTTACTGAAAATGCTAATTACTCATGCAAATTCTGAGCTCTGGATTCGTGGAAACTGGTTAGATAGAATGAATAACGAAAATTCCTATTAATGCAGCAATCTCTTTCATGAATTCACAATTCAGTCTTTTCTATCTTTACTTCTGTGTGCTATGAAATCAATTCTTGCTCCTAGCCGTGACATTTCAAACTGACAGGAGATCAATTTCAAATGATTAATTTTCATATAAAAACTTTATTATATTCGAAAAGACATCCAGATTTAATTCTATTGGTTCTTTTAGAACAACTCAAAAACTTTTGAAACATGTTGTCATAACTTCTTCATTCCTATTGGTTGTCAACTGTGTAACATGGCGCGGAGAAAACCTCATGTATTACCTTGATCTCACTCTGGTTTGTTTCAGCGATTGTGTGATCTCATTGTCACGGAGAATTAGCCTTAACTCCAGTTATCTATTGAGACTTAACGACAACCACACGATCATCCTTCAGATCAACGGTTACCTCTTAATTGCTGATTGAAATCACTTAACTCTCATTCTCTTCGAGACTCCGCGACTAAAGATTTAATAACTCATCTTGAAACTTAGGTTTCTCTTAGAGACTATGCGACTGTGTAATCTCTTTGTTGCTTTAAGATTTCAGTTACCTTGAGTTTCTATCGAGATTACGCGATTGTCACATGATCATCTTTTAATTGCATTGCCCGCGTGTAATCTCGTTTACTTTCTGTACTTTCATTTTCTCATCTGATACTTCGCGACTACCATGGATCTACTTTTAAATGTAAAGGATCGCATGAAATCTCCATTGTTTTTCTCTTAACTGTAGTTTACTTTGAGACTTCATGACTTAAGCAGTCTCCATGTCGCGAAAGGAAATTTTTTACCTCAGGTTTGCTTCGAGACTTCCTGACTAACTCAAGTCCTTGAAAGATTTAGCCACGTGTCCCAGTCTAAATTATCATCACTCAATCACTACAATTTATTTTGACTATTTGACCTTCTAAATCGACTACATGCTATCCACATGATCTTTTCTTTTTCAAGGCTCAGATCTTCTCACTGTAAACATACTTAAACTTAACTTGAAACTATTTTAACCATAGTTTTTATCGCAACATTACGACCCATTGAATCTCGTTGTCACTTTAAGAAATCACTAACTCATGGTTTCTTTCATGATTTAATGCCAGCCACTAGATCCTTTTAAAATCGGACGATAGTCGGGATATCTCTTTATCTTTCATCTATCTGAAACTTTTTATCATGACAACACACTGGCCACATGATCTATCTTTCATTTGACGACAACCGCGTTATCTCTTTATCTTTAACTTAACCATGAATTTTAAAAGAGATCATGCGACTAAAGGATTTTAACCATCTTCTTGACTTTGGTTTCTTTGCAAGACACCACGACTGAGCAAAATCGAAGTCACTGATACATTTCTTAACTCATGAGTTTTCATCGAGACTTCGCGACCACCGCAAGATAACACTTTAGATTGACGACTATCGCTAAATCTCAAATCTTTTGACTAACCTCACATTTCTCTTCACGATAACGCGACTGCATGAAATTTCAAACTGATCTTAACCCAACTTGCAACTCTGATCACCTTTCGAGACATCATGACTGAGTAGACTCGAAGTCGCCAAAGAAATTCTTTAACTCTGGTTTTTCAAAGAGATTATCTGCCAACCACAAGATCAAAATCTGCATCTACGGCTCGCGTGAAATCTCATAAGAACTGAAAGCATATTTATTTTTTATAGAGACAACTCGAATTAAAGGAAATCGTCGTCTCGAAAAGAAAAGGAATATTCTCAAATTATAACGAGACAATGCGACTTAAGTGAATAATATGAAATACACCACATGACTTAAGTGATCGGGTTTCTTTGAAAAAGTAACAACAAAATAGAAATAATTTCAATGAACTAGGGTTTTTCTTGAATATGCATGAAAATTTGACCTAGGGATTAGGGTTTTGCACTCTTTCTTGATTTTTGGCTTGAATATCATTATTTGCAGAGGCATTTTGACAACATTAAACAAGATTTTCAACTTTTAGGCATGGATATGACGGAGAACTTAAAACATTTTATGGTAAACTCCAAAACTGGAAATACAACCAACAGTGGCTCTATCTGAGGATGCTTAAATGCAAGTTTAATGCAAGAATCACAGATCTTTGGTTGCAGACCATGAAAAATATGCTCACTTACCTACTGCAGAAAGGAAACACAGCTATACACATATAATACAAAAATTTACTGTGCATGATACTTCAATCTCAACTGAAGAAAAGTTTTAAAAATTGCCCATGTACTGGAAATTCAAATTCTTGCTCATCCATGTTATTCAAAAGATAGGAATCTTTTCCAAAGCTCTGAAAAATAATAAAGGGACCAAGCCATAAGGATTCAAACTTCTTGTGCTTCCCTTTATCTTCAACTCTCACATTCCACTGGAGTACTAAATCACCAGGCATAAATTTTCTGTTACCTGCTCTCTTATCAAAAAGATACTTCATTTTCTGTTGCAATTTTATGTTCTCTCTCTGACCTTCTCTTCTGACCTCATCAAGCTCTGGTAATTGCATTATCCTATCTTGCATTGGTTCAAACATTTCTAACTTTTCTTCTTGAATAAACTTGTATACTAGTAGCGAATTGTTCATAGACATTCTAGATTGTAAACCATATACAAGTTCAAAAGGCAATTTACTTGTTGCTTTCTTCACTGTTATTCTATCAGCCCATAGAGCTAGTTTTAATTTTGTGTGCCAAGCTCTTTTATTCTTTTCAAGGGTCTTCTTTAGAATCTTCAAAATACTTTTACTGCTAGATTCTGCTTGGCCATTTGCTTGAGGATGATATGGGGATGAATAAGACATCATGATCCCATATTCATTGTAGAATTCCTTGATTTCATCTGATCTAAATAACATAGCATTATCCATCACTATCTTGACAGGGACACCAAATCTAGTAAGAATATTTTCTAATAAAAAATCAGTGACCACTTTGCTAGTTGCTTTTGTTGGTACTCAAAAATACAATAGTCATTTTTGAGTGTTTTACTAGTGCTTTACATTTTGACCCCCTATGAGTGTTTTTTGAGCCTATTTGCCAAGATGAGATTCTGAAGTTTTTCGTGCATGACAGGTGTTTATTGCCTTTGTTTTGACATTTGAAGACATCCCAGGTCATTAAATTTGAGTTTCAAGTTGTTTTGTGATGTCTTGTTTTAAGCACTTGTCAAAATCTGCATTTCTGCCTAAGTGTCAATTTGTTGTAACAGGCCTAGTTTGTCTTTGAATATCTTGCACCCAGAAATGTTTCATGACCCGCTTCTTTGGGAATGTTTAGCATATATATCAGAGAGCTTATGTCTTAAATCCCAAGTCATTTTGAATCCATTTGATAAGTTTTCAGTTTCCCCAAAGTTGGTCTTGCAAAATTGTCCCATTTCTCTGTTAGACCCAGATTGTTGAATAGCCTACTTTGAGCTTCTGAAAGTTGTATCCACTTGAATGCCCTGCATAAGTGAGTTTTACCCTGCATTGCAAACTTGGAAGTGTACTTCCCTGAAGATTTTTGGACCTTGACCAATCCGTTTGATCACTTTCCTAAGATGTTTCCAAATCAAATTTCTGTTTGTTGCACTATTTCAGATCCAGAATGTTTTTAGCAAGCTGATTTTGGTCTTTAATGATAATCTACCTTTCGATTTTCTGAGAAAGCTAATGATGGATTCATTTTCATTATGTGAGAGTGAATCATTATCCAAGATTCCGGATCTTGGGTGTTTTAGATGTTAAGTTTTCAAAGTCAGTATTGAAGGTGATTTATGCAGATTGGTTGTGCGGACAGAATTAGTTTTTTAGAATGGGCAAGTTTGATCAATTGTAACTTGAATATGGGTTTGAATCATGAGAAGCCCTCTTGTGTATGTATTCATGGTTGATGAATAAATCATTATGCTAAGCCTCAAGGTCCCTTGATATGATTCAATCAATTTTTAAGGGTGATTCCAGAAGCAGTTTATGTGTTTTAAGCATTGTGCATAAGTGATTGAAAACTGATTTTTAATGGTCTATATTCTAAAATCAAAGATTGGGGATGAATTTGGACACGCATCAAGGCAGTGATGGGCACTATGTTTATAGGATGCTGCACTGAATGTTATCTCATTATTTGCATAAATGGATTCATTGAAGAGTTTTTAAAACATTCAAGCTCATGATATGTTGCAAGTGTTTATCCGCAGTTTAAGACTTGTGCCAAAATTTACAATGCATGTGTATGAAATGGGAGTATCGATGTAGTGTGCTCATTTGAAACTTTAAAACTCTCAAAGCAAATGTAGTTGGTAGGTTTAAAACCAGCTTCACAACCCAGTCAGCATGTTGCGCCCAACCAAGGAGGAGAGATTTTTAAAGTTTTCAGTTAAAGTTGCAAAATGTAAATCCATAGAAAGGGGCGCCCAACCATCTGGAGGAGAATGGAGGACATTTTAAATGGTTAAAACTTTTTATTACCTTTCATTTTAAACACGAATTTGTAGAAAGAAAAAAATAGTCATATTGCAGGGGGAATAACTTCCAATACCACCATTGGATCTTGCTCAATTTCTGATATGTTTTTGCAAATCTAATTCTCCAGATTCTCACCAGAGTGATTTTCTAAATTCTTCCTGGTTCGGGAGATACAATTGCCTGTGTGCAGCACTATCTAGAGGATAAAATATTTTTTGTAAAATACAAAGAGCATTATCCCACATTGCCTGTGCATAGGGAGTTTTTAGTATTTATATACTAAAAGGCTCAATATATGAAATAAGTAAAAGAACCAAGAGGCCATTTGGTGGGCCTCTTGGCTTGA
>MU225820.1:1897031-1919134 GCA_018584345.1 Thuja plicata | reverse complement strand
TAGGTGGGATCCTGCATAAGATTGGTTGAGTTGAACTCCCATATCTTATAAGTCTGAGAACTATCCACTGATTTTCATGTCTGCATAAAAGGTTTTAGTGAGAAAGTGTTTATGTATGCAGATTTAGCATGTTTTAGGTGCACTCGCCTGAGTGTGTGGAACTCGAAACAGAAGGAGGATCAAATCCTCATCAATTATCCTTTCTTGCCCCTCAATTTGTATGAAGAAGCAGATTCATGTGAGTTGGACTAAGATCCCCAAGTCTAGTTTGCATATTCTCTTTTAGAACTGAAAGATACAAGAAAAAGTGCTAACCGTTTTCTTGGTGGGAATTGCTTCTATCCACTTTGTAAAATAATCTATGGCAACAAGTATCCAACTGTGTCCTCCACTGGATTTCTCTAAAAATTCTCCAATAAAGTCTATACCCCACATTGCAAAAGGTGCTTCAGCACTCACAGGGTTCAATAATAGGGCACCTGAGAACTTCAACTTATTTGAGAACCTTTGGCAAGGCTCACATTTTATGGCAAATGCATGAGTATCCTTAAATAGGCTAGGCCAATAATAACCAACCCTTAAAATTTTATGGACAGTGGTCTTAGCAGAAAAGTGTCCACATACTCCAACATGCATTTTAACTAATACTTTCTCAGCTTGGCTATGATCTAGACATAATAATAGTACACCATTTATATCTTTCCAATACAAATATCCTTGAACTAGGGTGTACTTCTGACCTTGTAATACGAGATTCCTCTTTTGATTGTCTGTAATAACTTCACGACACTTGGAATTCTTAAGATAATACATGATGTCAACATAGAAGGGCTGTCTCTCAATACTTGTTACTATTGAATCCTGTATCACTATGTTATTCACTTGTACCAAGTCTAGATTTTCTTCTGTCATAAGTTTTTCTAGACCTTGTCCCCTTACCAATTTAGTAATATGGATTTCTAAGTTTAATTCTTGAATTGTATTAATCCATTTACATCTCTTACCAGTCACTTCTGATTGAGTAAGGATATCCTTTACTACTGAATGAGGTACATATGCAAGTACTTTGGCACAAACCAAGTAGGGTATGAATGATTTTCAGCTTTCACCAAAGCATATGCCCGCTTCTCCATCATTTCATAGTTTAGCTCTACAGCTTGAAGAGATTTTCTAAAGAATGCAATAGGATGCTCAAATCCCTCCTCATCTTTTTGAAGTAAAACAACAACAATAGTATGAAAGGATGCAAATGAGAATAAATAAAAAGGCTTACTCTAATCAGGAGATTTTAAAACAGGGGCCTCTTGAACTACTTTTTTAATCTTTTCAAAAGCTAACTGAGCTTGTTCATTCCACTTGAATTTTGCATCTTTCTTTAATAACTTAATAATTGGTTTGACAATTTCAGCAAAATTTGCAATGAATCTTCTGAAAAAATTGATCTTTTCTAGGAAAGATTGCACACCTTTGATATTCCTTGGAGCAGTGACCTTTTGGATAGCTTCTATCCTTTCAGGGTCAATTCTTTCTCCATCTTTGGACACTATATGTCCCAATAACTTTCCTTCTGTGACTGCAAATTGACACTTTCTAGGGTTCAGTGAGACACCATATTATAAAGCTTTATTGAAATTTCTTTCTAGATGTTCACAATAATCCCCTTCTTTCTTAGAAAATGCAGTCAAATCATCTTGGTAGATTACCATGAATAAATTAATAAACTCTTTGAATGCAACATCCATGGCTCTCTAAAAAGTTTCTCCTGCATTTTTTAGTCCAAATGGCATCCTAACATATACATAAGTTCTGCAAGGAGTAGTAAATGCAGTCTTAAACTGTTCAAATTCTTTTACTAGTACCTGGTTGTAGCTTGAAAATCCATCCATCATTGATAATAGCTCACAACTAGTAACCTTATGCAATATTGCCTCCATCTTAGGTTGAGAATAATTGTCTTTTAAGGATGCAATGTTCAGATTTCTGAAATCAACACATAATCTTATGTCACCATACTTTTTTTCTCATTGGTACTAGATTAGAAACCCAAGTTGAATGTATGATAGGCTGGATAATTCCCACATCCTTTAGTTTCATCAACTCCTATTGCATCTTAGGAGCCAACAATGGATTAATGGGTCTCTATTTTTGTCTGAATGGTTTTACATCTGTTTTGATTGGGATTTCATGCGGGAAAAGGTCTTCCCTTTAAGCTTTTAAATCTTCATAAGACCATGCAAATACATGATTATGTTTTCTTAATAATTTTATCAAATTGGTTCTGACATGGGAATCCAATCTTTTTCGAATATAAACTATCTGAGGAGTGGTTTCTGATGCTAAACTTATCTCCTCTAAATCCTCAATTTTGGCATTGCTTATTCTTGATGAATGTTCACTCTGATCACTAAACAATGCTTCTAGTTCTACCAATCCCTTAGGAATCTTATTAGAAGTTAGTTGGACAACCTCATCCCCCAAAACACAATCCTTACCATCAATGACCTCAAGTAAAGCATTACAATCTATGTGTTGGTCTTCATAATGGTCTAGGCATTGCAAAAATCTAAGGATGTCTTGGTCATCTTCAAACACTTGCCATTTGTAAATATTTTTAGGGACAACTAGCATTGTCTTAATCTCAACTATTGATACCCCATTTAAGGCCAAACCATTAGTTTTCAAAGCAACATTAGCTAAGAAATCTTCCATAATGTTTTTAGACCTTTCTATCCAATTTATATTGGAGGCATCAAAAAATTCAATTTGGTCCCAAATAACATGTTTATACATTTTCAGTCTATCATTTTTCACCACATATTTGGACCTGACTTGGGTTACTACCAACTCTAAGTCACCATAAAATTTTAGACATTTTATTCCATGTTTAGCAGCAATGTCTAGCCCTAGAAACAAAGCTTCATATTCTGCTGTATTTTTTGTACACTGTAAAGATAACATGAAATAATATTTGAATGTTGTACATGATGGAGAAATAAGTAAAACTCCATCTCCTGATCCCTCTTTAGAACATGCTCCATCAAAATACATTTTCCATAAACCATCATTCAGTGTAGTCAACTCCTTCACTATAGGATCACCAGTCTTACATTGATGAGCACTCCTTTTTACTCTGAAATTTTCCATATCAATGTCAACACAGTATTTAATATTAGTATCTTCATGCAACTCTATCATATGAGGTGTCCTACCTTCTCTGGACACCTTTACATTATTCCCAACAATATTGAAAGTGGCAAAAGATAAATCACACTAAATACTGCCCCCCATTGAAGCACTCCATTTTATGGACAACAACATGCCATAATGTGGTGGGATATCAACCACTAGTACACTCATAGTCAATATTGTATCAGGAAATATAGCTAATTTGTAAGGTAAGGCCTCAATGGTTACAAAAACATGGATCTCTCTTGAATCCATTGCTTGACACCTCCCATGAAGAGTATCTACTTGCAATCCCATGTATCTCATGATTTTTGCACGCATGACAGTATTAGATGCTCCTAAATCTATCATGCAATTTTTTAGCATCTTACCATTTATTACCAATGTTAGGAAAAATGGATCAATAACCCCTGCAGAAGTATTTGTGTTTAGGTAAATCTAAGGGATCTCAGAAATCATCCCCTCAGGTTCCTTTCCCTTATTGTTGAATTTCTTTTCAACATATTATGGTTTTCAAGGTTTTACTGGTGATACATTGTTTAACACTGAAAGGACCTTTTCTTTGTGTTCTTTTATCCTCATCATTTCTAGGAATGGGACCTTGACAGTCATTTGAGATAAACACTGACCCATATCCACTAGAGTATATTTTACATCAGATTTTTTAGGTTTTTCTATAATGATATTATTTTCCTCTATTTGAATGTTCAAAGTAGGCTCTTCCTTCTTGGATTTCTTAGTTTAAACTTTGGGAGAGGAAGACTTGCTTCTGGCACTCTAGTTTTTCCTTCATGTACATCTTTTGGATCACTATCTTTGTTTACAATTTTGACCTTAGGTTTATTTACATTTTCCCCAGGTCCATCTCTTTTTGGTACATACTTGGCATCTGTCTTATTTTATTTAATGAAGATGCCTACTGGCTGACTACCCACATTACCCACAACTCTATTTCTTAAGTGATAGTTATTTCTTTCTTTGTTTACTAGATCAACAATGATTCTAGCCTTTTCTTCATCAGAGGGTTTCCTTATGGTGGTAGATCCTTGACTATTTTGTACATAGCATCTTATATCATCAACTTCCTCTTCATCACTGTAAGATAAGACTTTTTGGTGATATACCTCTGTTCTTCCTTGTGAACCATACATGTCATGGTTCTCAACTTCTTCTTGAGAATCTATATTAGAGCATGCATAGGCATTAGTCATATCACATATGTTGTGATCACATAGCTCATCTTCGTCACATTCTTGCTCTTAATTAGCAATGATGTCTAGGGATACAATACAAAAATCAGGGTTGTGTGGGGCTTGACAAACCTCACATCAGTAAGTGTCATTGCACATATTCACAACATTTTTATGTAGTGGGTCAAGGGTCCTATTTTTTGGTTTATCTTTCCTTGGTGGAGCAATAGGATTTCCATCCTTGAACTGAGTACCATAAGGATGATTCTACATCCTATTTTGTGGATTATAGTTATTTTTATAGGATGGTCTATTATTTTGTGGAGCCTTATACTCTTTATATTCACGTTCTTTTCTCCTACTAAAATGAGCACCATCTCTTCTGCCCATTTTCCCTGACACCCTTCTGTTCATCTCTATGTTTACTATTATTTTATATGCATCTGTGAGACTTCTAGGATTTTTATCTCTAAGAGCATAACCCATTTTTGAATCAAAAGTATTTAGGTATGTAGCCAAACATAACTTTTCATCCAGTTTGATTTTTTTAAAAGCTTGTGCATGGCCCTTTGAAATCTCGTGTTGAATTTAGTAAACTCTTCATTAAAATTATTTTTTATGTTATTGAATTCATTTAGCAAGAACCCTTCATTAGTTTTGTCACCATACTAGTCTTTGAACAAATCTATCAATTCTTCCATAGATGCAATAGAACCATTAGACAATCCTCTAAACCATTCCCTAGCATTTTCTACTAGAGATTGAACAAATAGCTTCATTAGGACATCTTCATGATTAATATTTGAATCATCTATGATATCTATGAATTTTCTCCGATGAACTTCACAAGAAATGATATTGTTTCCTGAAAACTTAGGGATTTTTTCTTCAATATCATTAGGAACTACATTAGGATAACCAGGAATGCCAATAAAAGTGAATTGCTTGTACCTTTCTGAGTGCAATGGCCTCCTTTGAAATTTTTCATCCTCCTAGAAAGAAGCAGTCTTGGCTTTTGAAGATGTAGTATTTTCAGCTTGGTGCCTTAAAGATCTTCTTCTAAACTTATCAACATCCTTTTGGTTATGCTTTTTATTTTAAGATCTTTTTCCCTTTCTTTTGTTGAATAAGGGCTAATTGCCTCATGAGGATTCTTTCCTCTTCAACAAGCTCATCAGAAGTAACTTCGGAGTCTAAGCTAATAGTGTTATATCCTTCTCTTTCACAATAAGTAGTAGTAATTGCATATGTTTCTAATCCAAGGTCAGGGGCTTCTTCATACTCTGAGGTGTTCCCCTCATGACTAGACTGATTTGTATCCTTCCTTCTAGTGTTGTTTTCTTCATTTCTTGGAGAAGAGTCATTAATGCTTGCTTGGTTCTTCTTCTCTCTCCAAGACATCTTATTTATTGAAGTAGTTGGGATTCTACTATCCAACTCAACTTATGGATTATCTCTCATTCTTGACCTAGTATTCATATTTGTAAAATTTGTATAAATGTTTCACTTTTGCAATGATTACAGAGATCTACTTTTAGAGTCGCCACCCAACACAAGTTTGGGAAATATGAATACTACAAGAATGACCTAGATTAGCAAACTCAACTGTGGTATTTATAAATTAATCTTCAACCAGAGATTATGGAACAATACCTTTTCCCCAGTAGAGTTGCCATTTTGTTAGGGATTTTTCCTACAAGAACCTTAAAATAGTGTGAATTCTTGCTCTTGTATATTTCCAATTTACCATATGCAAGAAAAACCTAACTGATGAGGACTGGATAATATTCTCTTTCTTTTTTGAGCTCCACAAACTCAGACATGTATTATCTTTGAATGATTACTGACTTACAATATTAGTTACAGTGGATTAGGTCTTTTGACTAGTTTGATGAATGCCTTTTAATGTATCAATAAATAGAAAACTATGCAAATGTCTGTGATTAATCTGATACAGAGCTTAATAAGCCAAACCATTATCTTGACAACAACAAACAGTAATGTGATAAGGATTCTCATCCTTCTTCCTTTTATAGTTCTATGAACTTAGGAGGGTTAACCTATTGATTCTCTCTCGAAGGAATCAACAAATTAAATTATATATTCTGTAATACAATTACTCGTAAATATATGTTTTCTTATGAGTGAAGTGTAATTGATTGATTGATCTTAAATATTGGATTATAAACAATTACTTGGTAAACCAAAAACTAGTGTCTAATCCTATGGGTAATGAGTCAATCTCAAATACAAATCCACAATTAGGTGATTAATGAAAATACATACAACCTAGCTAGAATGCCTTATAGACTATCCACTCATTCTTGCAACTTTGTTATCAGATCTTAATACCAATATTAAACTTTCTGGGATCATCTGAAAGAATTACTCCTTCCTTGAAGGACCTCACAAATGACTGCACAATTACCTTGTAATTGATATTTTTAAATGCCTTGTAAACTAAATATATAAAAGCTTGAACAAAAATAAAAAGAGACAACACAAGATATAAAATAGAGATTGAAATATATTTTATTAATGTCTAACTGCTTCAAAATACATTCAATAGACCAAAATATACAAAGGCTCAGACAAAATTTGGTAATCTGCCTTGTAATTATATTCCATCATCTATTTAAAAGTTACAACATACTCTATATATAGTCTAAAACCGTCTTAGAATCCTTAAGAAGTAAGGATGTAACAATCTTCAGATGGTTTAAGACCTAACCCTAAAAACATAGAAAATGACAAAAGACAAAAAGAGACCAAGCGGTAGATGGAAAAAAATGAAGAATGAAATCAGATTTGATCTTGTCTTCTTGTGATTACTGACACCTTTTTCTATATGTTTTTAGGATAGCCTCCAATATTTGTAGCAAAACCTAGTGACCGCCATTACGGGCTAACTTACACTAGTCTTCAAGATAACTAACCTCCATGTGCTCAAAGAGTAGGTGCCAGGTGTCCTTTTACTCTTCATCAATAATGTCAAGGTTGACAGTGGCATGATTTTTCTTTTTGGGCTTTGTAAGAACATCCCATGTCGTGACATCATCCTCTACTAGCCAATCAAAACTCTGAATACTTTCAAGTTGTGTTTTCTACCTTAAAGGCTTCATCTAGAATCTTATTATATTTCTCCATATCCAATTTGCCATTGTCAAAAATATATACCTCTTTATTAGGTATTAAAGTGTCAAATTCTGTACTCCATACTCCTAATGGCTTGATCTGATTATCCTTTGACCTGATTGATGGCACAAATTTATTGTAGTCAGGCGCAAACATATTAATTCTGGCCTCAATTTGATTTTCCTTTCCTTTGAAAAAGGAAAAGGTCACCCCAAATTGTTTTATCTCTTATCCAACCTGGGTTACAATCTCTGGAAAATCTGATCTCAATGGTTGCAATGATGCTAACCTCTCAAATAACCCAGTTCTAACTGACTATGTTGCATAGTAGGGGTTCAAAATTGACACAAAATTATTTACTTCAACCTGTAGGCCTAACAATTTACCATAAGCACCATAAACTATATCCACTTTATCTTTTAATATATTTATCCTATGCCACAAAATTTGCATTAAGACTCCCAAAATAACTTCATTATGTTCTTTAACCACTTGATCTTTTTCTGTTGCAGCATACCCTATATCTTCAGTCTGGATCTCAGCATCTGTTCCTTCTTTAGGTGCAGTAGGAGAAACCTTAGGCATCTCTTGAAATTTTTGAGTCAGGTCTGCAATTATCTTTTCCATTACACTAATCTTCATCAGACCTAGTTCTCTATCCTTGGTAATAAGGCTTGTTTCATCAAATAATTTCTAATATCTATTAGACATTTGTACTGCCTTTGCCTCATTTAGGTGAGAAAAATGGGTTAATGCCTGATAAATCTCAAGGTCTCATTTATTGTGTACAAAGCATATTATCTTGTCTCCTTCCATCCTTTCTTGAACATTAATCAGTGATGGCTTTTGATTCTTAGAAGAAAGAGACCACATTGCCATGGTTTGAGATTTAGAATCATAGCCACACCCCTTTATTATCTCTCCTATTTGTGTCTCTGTAGAAATCTTGACATTAGGCTACCTTCTGATTTGATCTATTATAAAGGCTAAAGCCAAGTCCCATCCTTCTACTAGGAGCATACCACTGGACTTCACAAGCTGTCTTGCCTCATCAGGAGTAATATTTTAAGACTCTGGATCATATTCTTGGAGGGCTTGTAATGCTTCACTTGTAATAGCCTCTCCTCCTTGTGATTTCAATTGTGCTGCAACTTGCTCTTGCTTAGCCCATATAAGGAAGTCTTTAAACTATTTAGTCTTGATGAACTCATCATATTTCAGGAACTCCTCTTGCTATAGTTCCCTTTCATCTTGACATAGTATGAGGGACATCTCAACATTGTCATCAGTGTCTTCCCTCTTTATCTTCCCCTCTCTTATCAACTTTATCAGTTGATGATCATAAGCACTAGTCCCTGTGAATAGGGCTCCAATTCTATCCTTTTTCTTCTTTCGTGTTTTTTCCACAGAAGGCTCCCCTGCTTCCACCCTTTGTTTCTTATGTGGAGGCTCTACATCCACCTCATCCTCATGTACTTCTATCAAGTCAATAATATTTTCCTCATTATGAGGTGGTTGATCCTGGGGTGGTGGGCTATGTATAGAGTAGCTACTACTGTATTATGATGATGATTGTTTGTTGGGACCTCTGTCCTTATCATCAATTTGATCTTCAATTTGATTACTGAGTAAGCCATGTGATTCTATCATCTTCTCTAATATTTTTAGATAGGGCATACCCGGGAAATATCCACCAAATGGTATCCCTTTCCTCTTTAATTGCTGCTCCAAATCCATTAAATCATGATACTTTGTTAATCTTCCTACAATTACATCCTCTTCAAGGATGTTTCTGATCAAATCTTCTTCCTCACAAGACTAATGCCTCTTGGTAATAGGAATGGTAGGTGTTAAGAGTTTCTTGGCACTTTCAATAAATCCCTCTGTGTCAATATATCTATACAGGGAAATATTCGTCCTGTAGTGCCTCAACCATCCATTGACAGGGTCATAGGCCCTCTTTCCAATTGTAAAATCTGAGGTAATGAGCTACCTTGGTGTGAAGGTCCCTTTCCTGTGTGAGGCTAAGTGCTCTTGATAAGTTTCCATAAAAACTCCATTATTACAATTCTAGGTGGTACTCTATAAGGAAAGATATGTGGTGGTTGTGAATAGCCATATACTATGTTTAGTATAAAATTTTGGTGATAATAGAAGTCACCCTAGTTATGATCTCCATTCCTTTTGTCAACAAATTGACAAGGTCTCAATAATTGCAGCACCTTCACTGGAGGTTTGGTTATATCAACCCCTAGATTGCTCAATAATGGGTATACTACCCAATTCTCAAATGCACAAAACTTGTGCTCCCTAGAAGTATAGTTCCATACCCTTAACCATAACTGCACAGGGTTGAGTTGTCCATGATAAAACCTTCTAAGCTGCAAATTTGATTGATCCATGATGTTGAAATTGTAAAACATGATGAGATGCATAAGTAATGTGTACTGCAAGAACTTAGGACTTCCTACCTTGTTCTGAATATCAATGAATCCTTGGTGCATCTTGTCGATTACAAACTGGATGCAATCATAATCAATACTCACACAAGGGATCTACAACTCTAAAATTATCATCAGCATGTCTAATGTTACTCTTTACCTTCCACTATCTATACCTAAGACTCTGCATAGGGCATAGGAGATGTATTTCATATAAAAAGCCAGGTCTTTATAGAAGTATGGTGATGGATCACTTGTAATATGGGCAATGTAGTTCCTAGTTCCCCTTG
Source organism: Thuja plicata (assembly GCA_018584345.1). NCBI lineage: Eukaryota > Viridiplantae > Streptophyta > Pinopsida > Cupressales > Cupressaceae > Thuja > Thuja plicata. The sequence continues at coordinate 1,908,892 of MU225820.1, read as the reverse complement.
GTATGTGGGCCTGGATCAATTTAGATACAATACCAACCTCTCTAGTATATTTAGCAGCTAGGGCTTTCAATTTTATCTTTGTGGAGCAAGGGTTATAGATATCAAAATATTTCATGATGAAGCTCGATCTAAGGTCACCAAGACAGTGCCATCATCCTTCTTGATGGTTTTTGAGATAGTGTCATAGCTACTGGCCAACTCTAAGATTAATTCCACATCTATAAATACATCAGGGACAACTAACTTAGCTAATCCACTGGTCCAGGGGTTTGATATGGGCATAGGGCTATCACTATTTTTATGGAATTAACTGAATAAATGATAACCAGAATAGTCCGGTGTTTTAGCATCTCTAATAAATGCATAGTTATCTCCTAGGTATTCATCATTTACCTTTTTTCTCTGATTGGAGCCTAAGAGAAATTGGAGAAATTCTTATGAATAGTTTCTCTTTCCTTTGAGGTCATCATCCTCCCCGCTATTCCCGCTGGTAGAAGCGACACTCACTGCTCTGCTGATACTGTCTGGTGTGAATTGTAACTGATCAACTTTCCTTTTCTTTTTTACCGATATTGAAACAAATCTTCTCAAAACCATCACTTCCCACTGTGAATCACTTCAAACCTTTAGCACTAAAAATCACCTTCTGGATTCTGAACTAAAAACTTCTCTATTCATTATGTAGACCTTGGTAACTCTATTCTTAATGAAAATGCTAATTACTCATGCAAATTATGAGCTCTGGATTCTTGGAAATTGGTAAGATAGAATGAATAACAGTAATGCCTATTCATGTACCAATCTCTTTCATGAATTTGCAATTCAGTCTTTTTGTCTTTACTTCTGTATGTGAAATCAATTCTTTCTTCTAGTCGTGGCATTTCAAACTGACAGGAGATGAAATTCAAATGATTACTTTTCATATAAAAACCTTATTATACTCGAAAAAACATCCAGATTTTATTCTATTGGCTCTTTTAGAACAACTCAACAAATTTTGAAACACACTGTCATAACTTCTTCATTCCTATTGGCTGTCAACTGTGTAACATGGTGCGGAGAAAACCTCATGTATTACCTTGATCTCACTCTGGTTTCTTTCAGCGACTATGTGATCTCATTGTCATAGAGAATTATCCTTAACTCCAGTTATCTATTGAGACTTAACAACAACCACACGATCATCCTTTAGATCAACGGTTACCTCTTAATCGCTGAGTGAAATCACTTCACTCTCATTCTCTTTGAGACTCCACGACTAAAGATTTAATAACTCATCTTGAAACTTAGATTTCTCTTAGAGACTATGTGACTGTGTAATCTCTTTGTCGCTTTAAGATTTCAGTTACCCTGATTTTCTATCAAGATTATGCGACTGTCACACAATCATATTTTAGTCAGACGACCCACATGTAATCTCGTTTACCTTCTGTACTTTCATTTTCTCATCTAAGACTTTGCGACTACCATGGATCTACTTTTAAATCTAACGGCTCGCGTGAAATCTCCATTCCTTTTCTCTTAACTACAGTCTACTTCGAGACTTCATGACTTAAGCAGTCTCCATGTCGTGAAAGGAAATTCTTTGCCTCAGGTTTGCTTCGAGACTTCCTGACTAACTCAAGTCCTTGAAAGATTTAGCCACATGTCCCAATCTGAATTATCGTGACTGAATCACTGCAATTTATTTTGACTATTTGACCTTCTAAAGCGACTACACGCTATCTGCATGATCTTTTCTTTTTCACGGCTCAGATCTTCTCGCTATAAACATACTCAAACTTATTTTTACCATAGTTCTTATCATGACATTATGACCCATTGAATTTCGCTGTCACTTTAAGAAATCACTAACTCATGGTTTCTTTCACGATTTAACGTCAACCGCTATATCCTTTTTAAATCAGATGGTAGTCGGGATATCTCTTTATCTTTCATCTATTTGAAAATTTTTATCATGACTTCACGCTGGCCATAGGATCTATCTTTCATTTGACGACAGTTGTGATATCTCTTTATCTTTAACTTAACCATGAATTTTAAAAGAGATAACGCGACTAAAGGATTTGAACCATCTTCTTAACCTTTGTTTCTTTGTGAGACACCACAACTAAGAAAACTCAAAGTCGCTGATACATTTATTAACTCATGAGTTTTCATCGAGACTTCGCGACCACCACAGGTTACACTTTAGATTGACGACTATCGCTAAACTTAGAACTTTTGACTTAACTCACATTTCTCTTCGCGATAACGCGACTGCATGAAATTTCAAACAGATCTTAACCCAAATTGAAACTTTGATCGCCTTTTGAGAAAACACGTCTAAGTAGACTCGAAGTCGCCAAAGAAATTCTTTAACTCTGGTTTTTCAAAGAGATTATCCGCCAACTACAGGATCAAATCTGCATTTGTTGCTCACGTGAAATATCATAATAACTGAAAGCATATTCGTTTTTATAGAGACAACACTACTTAAAGGAAATCACCAAGTCTCGAAAAGAAAAGGAATATTCTCAAATTATAACGAGACAACGCGACTTAAGTGAATAATATGAAATACAACACATGACTTAAGTGATTAGGTTTCTCTGAAAAAGTAACAACAAAATAGAAAGAATTTCAATGAACTAGGGTTTTTCTTGAATATGCATGAAAATTTGACCTAGGGCTTAGGTTTTTTCACTCTTTCTTGATTTTTGGCTTGAAGATCATTATTTGTAGAGGCATTGTGACAACATTAGACAAGATTTTCAACTTTTAGGCATGGATATGACTGAGAACTTCAAAAAATTTCTAACAAACTCCAAAACTGGAAATACAACCAACATACCCTTCTGTTTAATTGACGTATTTTCTACGTCCACTATGTAACGCTCATGTTATGTAGCCTTGTGTTTAATTTACCTTCTCCCTCTCTGATTTTGGTGATGCAGATTTAGTAGTGGGGTTCTTTTTTGACAAACTCCAATAGGTTGCAAGAGCGATCCGAGTAATTAATTCCTTTTTTTTTATGTGTGTATAGATATGATTGGACAGTTGAAATAAAAGTTGGCAGAACCCTTGACATTTAGTTTAGAGGGATCCCAACATGTTGTTTTTGACTGGATCAGGCTCAAACGGATAATATCGGGGTTTACGAATGGTGATCTGGTAATGTAGGAGTGAAGGATAAAAATGTATATTTACTTTTGTTGGAATCCTCACCAGAAAACAATGTTTAATGATACATGCAACTACTATATGTAGGAGGGAGTGGATGGTTGGAATCCATCATTTCCTGAGGAGAGGAGAGTTTAAATTGTTAGTGCAACAACGAAAGTGGTAATTATTTCTTGGATTCTTGTTCTCACCTTCTTTGAAAACACACCCGTTATCATATGTGTTGTTTCTTGGAAAATAGTGTAAAGAAAGTGGCATTGATTTATGTCAAAAAGGGAAATAGATGGTGCTTGGGGTGGATGAGCCCATGGGTGAATTTGAAAAAAATGAAAAAAGTTCTGAGGGAGAGTCTGAGTCTTCATTGGAAGATTTATCTAATGAGGACAATGATGAGAGTACAGATGATGATTATGTCAAAGGGAACAATGTTTCTTCTAGTGCTGAGAAAAAGGGAGTCTTCCTTGACCAAAGGCAAGGTCTATTTATTATTCTCCTTTCTCATTTCGGTTTGTCATTCATAGACGCCTTGTTGTCATTAGTTCCCTGTAACTATGTGGATAAGTGTGTTTCAAGTTTCTTTAGGTCATCTTGGTGCTTGACTGTTTTAACCATATTTGTGTGTACAAGAATGCACGTATCATCTAACGAAAAATTTGGGAGGTATATTGTTCTATTTCTGTATGTACAGAGCGTGTGCACACATAGAAGGTCATAGGTTCTAGGATTTGTGCAGGTTGAACATTCACAGGTTGGTAAAGCACAACCTCGTATTCATTCTAGCTCGAATGTGTAGACTTTCTAGGGACAAAAAATGCTCAAAAAGGGGAGGTGTCCCTAAGAAATTAAAGAAATACCATAAGAGGAGGAGATGGACCTCAACTACCAGATGTTGGTGAGGCATAATATGTAAAAAAATGTGTGATTGATCGGGTATTGATAGAGTACGATGTAGAATTCTATGATGATCTCCCCGAGGAAGGCAAGAAAGAGATTGCTGATCTGAAATGATTGTTTACAATAGTTCTCTAGTGAAGGAGGAGAGAAGGAAGAGGATTTTGCATTTGTTTGAACACAAGAAACAATTCAGAAAGGTAATCAACAATTTTTTCTTTTACTATGTTCTTTTAAATATCTGCATGCATGATAATGTGCTGTGAAGTGACCAATGGTTTTATGATAGGCTATTTCCAGGGCTGATCATAGAGGCACTCTGCAATCTATAGTGGTTCCCATTGTAGATAAAAGGTACTGGGTCAAGTGCTCGACGAAAGAAGGATGTAGGACAGTCTTAGAAAAGTATTTGGAGGAGGAATGTTGTGAGGAGGAACAAATTCAGCATGCATGATGGAGGTCCATCAACAGTAAGGTAATCTAACAATGCATTGCATATGTTTTGATTTTTACAAAGCAATGATGTGCATAGTTACAGAGGGATTTGAGGTCACTATTTTTAGTTATAAGTTTGATGAATCCTTGGCATTGTTTTCGTAATGATGGAACTGTACACTGTTAATTTGGTAGGGTGGTTGTGACGTGGTCCATAGTGAGAGTTTGGAGGGTTTAGTTGAGTTGATAGATGAGGGAGTTCATCTGAGTGAAGGTCCAAAGGAGAAATATGGAATGTACTATTTTGACAGGAGAAAGAGTTTGAATGAAAGGAGGAGGAAAATAAACGGTTTGATAGAGACAAGAATAGAGGAATAACATGTACTTTGTGATTGCGCTACAAAATATGTATGCAACACTATGCTCCATTGCATTGTAGTACCATGTGGTCCCAATATTCTTGCATACAAAGTTTGTTTTTTGAAAACATTTTGAAGTTCATTTCAATCATTGAATGTCTGTGTATGTGATTTTGCATGTTTAATGTGGTTGTCATAGGATGTCCCCCAGGAAGTTCATAGGAGGCTACGATAGGTTGTAGTGTAATTTCCAGAAACAGTAACTCCTACAACACATGTTGGACGACAGAAACATTCACGTCACTCTTCTAATAAGATGCATAGAAGGGAGGATAGGAAGAAACACAATTTTTATTTCGAGGGGATAGAATCAACAAATGAGGTATGCTGGCACTCTACTGCAGACGTTTTGTGTTCATAAAATGAATATGTTTCTCCCCGTTCCACTGAAAATTAGTATGCATTTATGTTTGATAATTTCTCTACACTTCTTATCTAATAGGGTGGTCGCCACCTTCATGATGGTGGGAATGGGCATGGAGTTTCTTTTTCCAGTCATTGTGGATTTCCTTTGACATGCGGTGTGGTTGAGTATGGTAGTGACATTTTGGGAGACAATGTTGTATGTATCTTTGAAGTCCATATAGTAGTCATCCTTAGACATTCTATTTGTGTTCTATGCATTTTGAATTTGTCTACTTATCTATCCATATTAGTTCCAATTTATAAAATGCACTTGTGGCCATGTCAGGTCGACAGTTTTTGCAATACCGTTGACTATAATTTGAACATGCTAGAGACAGATGGAGTGATATATTTTATTGTACTGTCTTTCTGGTTCTTGTCTTGGGGAAATAGTGTTTATTTTGAATGAGGACATATTACATATATCTCTCTTGGGATGTTGATTTTCTTGGTTAGCATGTTGTGGAAAAAAATAAGGAGATGTGGGATGAAGGAATGACAAAGGTCATTATCTATTCGAGGAATCGTGTGTGTTGATTATGATGTGTCTGATCCGTTTATATGATTGGCATTGCAAAATGCAATATAAAATTGTGTTTCATCATTTTATTATCGATTAAGTTTTCTTGTGTGTCAATATGCTTTTCCTTGCAGCATGATGACACAAAAGGAAGTCCTGGGGGAAACCCACATAGGTGTAGAACTTAATGGGGAGGGTCTTTCCTTGGGAGAGATGAACAATATTAAAAAAGGCTCTAATGATTTAGAATGTTGGGAGAATAAGGTATGACAATCCTCTTTTCATGCCATCTTGCGAGCTATATGTGACTGTTAATTTGTCTAGTTTGATTCTTGTTCTAACATTAGGAGTCAAAGGGTTCACATGCGCCCACATCTTTACCATTGCAGGCAACTGTAACTGACGAGGACGACATAGACAGGGATGGTCATGCATTTTTGGTTGGAGATAATGTGGATCTACTAGTGGATGGAAATGTGGCAGGTAGAGGTGTTGTGTATTTAGTGGTAAGGGGTGCTCTGTGCCACAACCGCCAAATCCCATAGGGATGTGCAAAAGTCTACATTGATGAGGTCTTTGATCTAGATGCTCCTCTTCCATTTGGTCATTCCCCAGACCACCTGGATGACTCTCTAAAGTCATACAAGGTGTGGAACATGGAGGACCTCGTGAAATCAACATATGCGGTACAATTTTAACACATATTGGTCAATTTCATTGTTGACCCATATATATTTCATCCAGTATACCAATTTTGTGACATTTTCATAAATGATTTGATTGAAGTTGTGTACTATTCATGGTTTTTTACAAGATCAACTTTGTAGACTTTGAAGGGAACAAAAGGTGACAATCGCAGTCAGCCTATCATCAGAAGGAGTGTGAGGATTTGATCTCTTGGGATCACCCCTCTGGAGATGCACAAGAACTCAAGGAAGTGTGCTAAATTCTACAAGGACATAAACTCTATTGCACAAAATAGTCAACTGATGAGGGAATGAAAATGGGTTGTTAATTGTAGCCATACCTACCAAATGTGTGAATAACATATTCACCAAGATAATTCATAGGAATTAATAGTAAGATAGATGGTCGAATGTCTTATGTCAGATATTCATTGTCTATGGTGGTCATTTCACCGATAACCTTGTTTATGAATTAACTGTTTTCAAGAAGAGTGCACCTCAGTTGGAGTGAAGTTTCCAATTAGAAGAGGTTCTTGTATATTTAGAAATTGGATAGTGTTATGTGAACTTTATTCCCCTCATGGTCTGTCAGAATGGTTATCTCCGATGGGCCAAAGGTGGCAATAATTGTGAATAGTTGTTAGTATTATTGATTAGAAGTTCACTTGTATTCGAACTACTTGTTTCTATACATATTACAAATTAAATATGTTTGTGTTCAATAGGAGTTCAGTTAACTATGAATGATTATTTTCAATTCAAAATAATTGTATGTTGAAATGGACAGTGTGGATATACAAGCCTATGTTTGTTTTACCTATCCACTAATTTGTGTTTTCAATAAACCAATTTCTAAGTTGTTTATGCAACACCAAATAATGCTTGTGTTTTCTACAAATTCAACAAAATATATTCAGTTGTGTTCAATATTACTGGAGTTAACTATTAACTATATTTGCAATTCAAATTATTTGTATGTTGAAATTATGGACATTATAGATAGAGGAGCCTGCTTTTTTGTGTTTTCCCTGTTTCGTGATTTTTGTTTTCAATAAAACAATTATTGAGGAGTTGTTGTAGGAAAAAATATTGTATTTCTTATCTATCCAATGTTGATTGTTCTTGTTCACCATGTGTTCCTTCGAAAATGTATTGGATGATACCTAATGTTTCCAATATTGGTCAATAGTTTTATTTTCTATGCATTGTTGACTAATGGACCCAAAATTAGAGATTTCCCGTATGTGTTTTATTATAACTCCCACTAATGATTTTTTATTCTAAATAAAATTCTAGTTTAGTTTTCTTACGATTCCATGATTGATTTTATTACTAATTTGGTGTGCGATTAAGGTTTTCGGTAATGAGAAAATGGTGGAAAAAATGCCAACAGTCATCGGTACTAAACAATATAATTTCTCATTTTTTGGAAGCATGTTTGTAACACTTGCGAGCTAATAGATTCAATTGTGTTTAATGATAAATGACTTAACTATGAAAAAAATTTGGAAATATAAATATCCATATTTTGAAAGGATGACCACTTTCTATTGAGGGCCATTGTCTGTTTACCTTGTACAACTAATTGGGTTTTTAGTAATATTGTTTGGTGACTAGTTTATATGACAGAAAATATTACATTCCTCATGTGTCCAGTGTTGATTCTTATTCTTGATTGTGCTTTCTTTTCAAGCACTTTGTAAGCAATGTTTCTTTGCTGTATTCAATGTTATGTGAAGTGTGAACATCACATTTGACATAATAATTGTTTGGAACTTTTTTTAGTTATGCAGGTGGGCCAACCTTTTATTGTGAATACTCATAATGTGTGCATGTACTTTCCCTAAGGACTATGTTTATGGTGAAGAATATATTTTTTGTGGAAACATCTGATATTTTTTATGCAACATCAGTTGATTTCATTTATTCCTATCCCTTGTATTGTGATGGTATTGTAGATGTGCTAATTGTTTGCATTTCTACATTCTTATATTGCGTGTGTTCTATTTATATAATGATTTATATTCTTACTGTGGTTTTCGATTGTAACTCTCCATATAGTGTCTTCACATTTATATTATGTGTAGGTATTCAATTCTCTTTCATTTTCTTTTTTACTATCCTAAGTTAGCCACAAAGTTTCTTGCTTTCAATGTAGACTAATGTCTGTCTATTTACAATGTCTGCAGACATGGCAAGGGGAAAATCTGGATCAACTGGGGAAACGAAGAGAAAGGATTCTGAAAAAGATATGGTTGACCATAACCTGTAATATTCTCATAGTTAAAGCCTAAAAGGAAAGTCATCTAGGGATGCACTTAAACACACGATGGCTCTATGTCTAGCTTTCTATTCTCAAGGAAATCCCCCAATGAAAGCATCATCTGTAGGGGCAGGTCCCCAACGAAAGAACCATCACCAGGGGGAAACTCCCGAATGAAAGTACCATCGTCAGGGGCATTTAAAAAAGTTCCCAAGATAATGGATCCACTTGAACCACAGTACACTTCTCTGAGAATGGACATTGTGCACATTGAAGTGCTCACGGAGAAGTTGTGGTCCTGCGAGGAAGAGATTACAAGGTTAAAATCAATGTTTAGAGAGGTTTAGATGAGATACATTAAATTGAATACAAGATACACTGACTTAAATATAAATTTTGTATAGATTTATAATAAGAACGTAGAGCTGTAGCTAGAATCATGTTGACAGGAGATGGTTGTCAAGAAGCTTGAGGCAGGCTTGAGGCGAAGGTGAAGGTAGAGAATGTTGGAAAGGACTAGTATCATTCCATGCTCAAAGTGTTGGAAAGTGGCATGGAGTCTTGGAAAGACATTTACTTAAATCTAATGTGCATGCCTTTACTTGATATTGATTCAATGGGTGTCCCCCTGCCACCACCCGAGTTGAATGGGGAAAAAATGACAAAGGGTTGTGATATTTATTTTATTTTATCTGAAGTGTTGGTGACAGTATTCTTGTTCCAAGAGGACAAGTATTTAGTTATGCCTACTGTTGAATATAACATCAATTATATTGGATGCATGTTTCCAATACATATAACAACAAATAGATTGAAATGTGTTCAATTACACTTTAGTTAACTATGACCGATATTTTTCAAGTAAACATAAATGTATGTTGAAATGGTGAACGATGTGTCTATTTCAGATGGTGCATCTATTGTTATTGTACATTGAACTATGTTTCAAGTTTAAATATTTGTCATGAGTTTATATATCACAAACTTAAAGCATTTCTTACTCATCCAATCTTGATTCTTAAGGTCCATTATGCTTTTCGCACAAGTAGTATTTTATGATGGTTAATGTTTTGAAAGGTTGTGAATGCATTACTTATGAATATAATGTTCTCATCTGCACCCAAGACTTGTTATTTTTTTGTTTATGATGACATGTAATTGATTGAATGTTTGAAGATGTTAAGTTGATGATCATGCAAGGCATTAAATCAGTTAATGTATTGTATTGTCATTGATGTCAACTTGATATAATATGTATGGTCATTGTAATATTGCCAAAGACTTCAAAGAACCAATGAATCAAATGCTATGCTATCAGTAATGCATATAAGTCAAGTATTCACTAAAGTGACTACATACACCGACGGAGTGCACCCAACGGTCATAGTAAAAGAAAAAATTCATAGTGTTGCCCGACAAGGAAATACACAACATTATCGACGTGCATAGTTTCAATGTTGCCCGACGGAAAAGACAAGGACGAAGATCCCGATGACAACTGAAGTCACACCAACGAAACAGTCAGTTATCATTGATGACTAACTGAAGTGTTGACCGACATAACAGAGAGTTCAAAAAATGACAAAAATGCTTAGCTGTTAAGAAGCTAAATATAGAGTTAATGGATACTTATCATTGTTTTAATCATCCAGATAAAGTCGGAGATAAGTAATTGATTTAAAGTTGCTTTGTCCAGTTGGCAAGAAGATCTCTACGAGATCAGACTAGAGATTTGCTTTAAATCTATTGGCAAAGATTGTTGAACACACCAAGATCAAGAAAGCCAAGAAAAGAGGAAATCAGGTCTATAAGAGACAAACTCAATTCATTACGAATTGTGTGTGTGGGGTGAACAAGAGAATAGAGGAAATATGCTAAAGAAAATCTGAAGGAGAAGAAATTATTCATCCAGTCCCGATCAACAAGATAAAGGAAGAGCTAGATTCTGCAGACACCGACGAACAGTGAGACAAGCATCATAGAGCAGAACAAGTGTGGAGCAAAGGTATATTTGATTATATTGATCAGTGAAGTAATGGACCTACAATAGATCTGAAAATCTGCAATTGATTTGTATGTATGAATAGATCATTAGTGTTTCAATTTAACCATTGAAGCATATAAGCCTCTTAACCAAGCAGGACTTAAAAGTATTTTTCAATTGAGATACATCCCAAGGAGTATCAAAAATTTTGATCACAAAAGTAGTATTGGATATGCCCGATACCTATTGACAGGCCAAGTGAGCATTTGATAAGGATGGTAGCATTAGATGTCAGATACTAGTTGAAAAACTATTTCTAAATCCTCTAACAAGGTCACACCTAATAGTGTGTTTGTAACCTTTAACAGGGCTGGCTCTTAACAGGGCTCACTTTAGAAGAGTGAAAATTTGGGGTACCAGTCCCAGTGGTTTTTTCCCTTAACAGGGTTTCCACATTAAAAATCCATGTGTTATGTGTGTATGATTCATTTCTTTACTGTTTTGTATCTTACATAGTTTATTCTGGATTGATCGGTATACTCTGCATATTTACTGTGTTTCAGTAAATAGATGAATGCTTATCGGTAAACATACATAAGAAGGTTTAACAAAGCAATCCAACAAGTAGTAAATTGATTAAAGTATTTCAAGGCATTTATCTTGTAGGACAGAAGATAAATAGAGGCATAATCTGTGGTCATAAGTTTTAAGGGTTGATTTAAGGATTAATTATTGAGGCCACTGATTCACCCCCCCTCTCAGTTATTACTAACAGTTTATGTTCCCATTACTGTCTGACGGGCCTTATTACTTCAATGTAAATACATTTTTTTTAATGCTTGTTTCAGATAGAGGTTCAAAATTATAGTTCAAGTATGTGATACATGCAATGAAACATATTTAATTGTGTTCATTTATAGTTCATTTGAATACAATCGATATTTGAAATTTTAAATATTTTTATGTTTCTGTTAAATTTTAGATCAGATTTATATGTCTTTTAATTTTTCTTATATAACCTCAATATATGTAATATATTTAATCACAAGATATATATAAATATATATATATATATATATATATATATATATATATA
>MU225820.1:1840046-1893938 GCA_018584345.1 Thuja plicata | reverse complement strand
AATATACATATATATAATATAGAATAATATAACAATATTATCAATTCAGATATTTATATAATGAATAATATGACGTCATTCGATCAAATTCATTTCAATAGATAATTATATTAATAATATGATAATAGATTAATTTTCTCAATTATGATTGCATAAGTTAATCTATTTTCCTAATATTAATATCTCATTCATTTTATCTGATCGAAGCTACAAACATCAACAGTTTCGATGACAAACACTTTCTTTCCTGGAATGGGGAATGTTTGTTATCCCTCTGCAACCAATTGTGTTCTCAGTATAAGAATTTTATTGGAGTTTATGTGACAACAATTTGTATTAGTTATGCATCCAATATAGATTCTTCATGTTCGTTATGCATACCTTACAAGTTAAATACGATGTTAATATGTCACTCTCATACAAGTTGATAGATTTGAGATGTATCCAATGTTGATTAACACGGTCACTTAAGTGTTCTGCATTTTCTTTTTTTCCATGCGAACTCTTGGAGAGGGTCTTTTGATCCGTAGAAAGGTGCAATACACTTTTAGGTACTGTTCAATGCAACTCCACTTATATTGGATGCATATTTGTGCCATGTCTAATCAACAATGGATCCCAATTTGTTGAATATGAGTTCACTTTAGTAGTATAGTGATATTTGTCCATTCTTCCCTTGCGGAAAACGAGAGAAAACATTTTGCTAAAATCAATGTGGCATAACACAAGAGATGGGAAGATTCATCATATGGCATGTCCTTTTGGCTTACTTATGTATGGAAATTCAGCCCATGATGAAGGTGTCTTTTGTGGGTTATCTTTGATCGGTGTATGGTGAGAATCAATGGAAATGTTTATAACCACTATCAAATATAATTTCACTTATATTATTCGCACACATATGCGATTAACCATGTTGGATTGCTACATTCTTGCAAGTCAGTGGAATTGGTAATTTGGCATTGGAATGTCATGACACATATGTGATTGTGATGGTGGTAGTGCAACCTATAATAAATATTTTGATAGGGCACACAATAAGAAATAAAACTAACAATTAGGATATGGAACAAGTTTATGCTATGCAAATATATCCCCTCATAGCATGGATAGTCAAGCCTTTCAGATAACTGAATAGTAAATGAAGGGTGCATAGTACCACTTTGTATAGAGGTTGATAATGGTAAGTGATGTTTGTTGTTCTTGTCTTTGCCATGATGACAAAGTGAATATCATATGTGGAGTGATGCACTTGACCATTCTCTGGTTTTGCGCAGGATTGTCGTTACCCACTGGAATTGGTTATTTGGGTTGCAACATGGTGAATGAATTGGGGATCATGACTCTATTCACTAGAAAGAATAATCAACCTCTCTAGGGGTATACAATAATTAATATAGCTTACGATAGGAATATGGAACAGTCAAACAACATCCAGATAAAACCACCTCACAAAAAAATACACGTCGGACAAGAAAAGCCTTGACACATACAAAAAAATTACACCTAACCACATCCTTTTTTACCTTGGTAACATTAATTCATCGTTACTGCCTTCCACTCGAGGATGAAGTGAATATTATATCCCAATCTATGCACTTCATCATTATTGATTTTTTCCTCCTTTTCTTTGACTCACTGTAATGTGAATTTTGGCTTTCTAATGTGGTGAACAATATGGGGATATTGATTGCATCTCGTGAATTTTGAAATGAACATTTTTAGCATTTGTATTATACATAATAAATCTAACATTTTGGAACACTTAGAAAACAAAAAATTTCAACCTCTTTAGTCAAAAGAAGATAGGATGAATTACAACAAGCCTTCATTCATATGAAAACTTAGGCACCGTTGCAAATTACCTCCTCGTGTTAATTATTTTAACAATATGTCATATTTTCTGCTATGGCCATCGATAGCTAGAAATGACCCATATTTATCCTGCAACTATGCACACACTTTTATTAATCTATGATTCTTTTCTCCCAATGGATAGACTCCGTGCAGGCATCACTGACTATGTTAGGACATTGAATCAACAAATAAGATGTGAGAGGGGAAAATGGTGTCTTAGGGAAATGCCTTATCTCAATGAAAATCGAATGGGATACCACGTCCTGGTTAACATGTTAACAATAATTCATGTTTGTCATTTGAGCCTTGGGTTGTTGGAAAAATTAAAGATTATTCTCGCAACAAGGCACTTAACCTTTTTTATAATTGTTGCTACCCTGCTTTTAGTCACTGCAATTGGTCTACTCTACATCAAAATGTGGTCATTTTCAATGGGACAATGTTGATAATCTACCAAATTCCAATGTACCTTTGTAGGGATGGATGGACAGATGATAGCACAAACAATGAAAAAATGGACCATTTAAAAAAAATCCACAACCAAACTATAAGGGGAGCAACATACCATCCTCACCCCAATCAATTGAGAAAACAACAAATTGTCAGAGGGTGTACACAACCATGTCACATTTACCATGATTTAGAAATGTCATGTTATTTGTTCTTGCCTACGATAGGAGGAGAGAGTAAATAATATTTTTCCCACTACACAAATATTCATAATTTTGTCCCCTTTTGGTGCTTTTAATAGAATCAAATAATTTGGCATGTCAATGTGGCTACCTATATTCAGATCGTGATGGTAATTGGTAGAAATTGGAATCAAACTTTTGAGGGGTCCAGCCACACAAAATTCAACTATAAAAATATGGAATGTTTAAAAAAATATTCAATATCAATCTCTAAATAAAACTAGATAGCATAGACAACCGAAGTCTTGAACCATATCAAAACTTGGCAACCGGTGCAGATAACCTTATCATATTAAGTATGATAACAATGTGTCGTGTTTTCCGTTATGGCTATCGATAGCAAGACATGGACCATATTTTTCTTGTAAGTACACACGACTTGTTATTAATTAGTTATATGGTGTTGTCATTGGACAAACTAACTATATTCATATTGTCATGGTAATTGGTAGAAATTGACATCAAACTTTTGAGGGGTCCACCCAAGGAGTCATCTAGCCTAATGCAAAAATGACATGGTAGGCACAAAAAGCATGCATAATATGTATGTTAAACTCCCATGCCATAACGTTAACATATAAAACAAACATTTTGACTGTGTTCGTATGCATCTATTTCCATTCCTCTCTTGCCCATCTACTACTTCATAAAAACATTATTCCACACATTTATTTACGTGGCTATAAATTATTTGATCTCTCCGACAGTTAAAAAAATTATTTTTAAATTTTTTTAACAAATTTTTTGTTTTAATTTTTAATTTTTTTAAGCATGTATCTCTTTAATTTTTTAGATTGCTTTTTGATATTATTTTTTTTAACTCCTCATTGTTATATTTTATTTTCAAAATTTAATATTATTCATTATTATTCTTATTTTTTATATTTTTTAATTTTGTATATAATAAACAATTATATATATATAGAGATATATAATGTATTATAGATATTAATAGATATATTAAAAATATTATATTATACTATATTATTATATAAAGAGTATAAAATATTTTGTTATGTTGCCTTGTTAAGTTTGACAGTAGAAAAATAAAAAAATCTCAATATAATTTGAAATCTTCAAATGAAAAATAAAAGTTATTAATTAAATTTGAGTATAATTCTAAATTAAAATAAAATTTCTTGTCTGTAATAAATAAATCATATCAGATAAAATAATATTTCTAGTAAAATGAGATAATTCTTTCCACAAATAAAATAAATTTAACTAGACATGTTATTCATATTATAGTAATATTAATATGTATATTTTTATTGAAAAAAAATATAATTAAAATATAATATAAATTTTAGTTATATTGACATAATTATTATACTTACTAAAATAACATATAAATCTAATTATTAATGATAATAATATTTATATTAAATTATTGACTACAAGTTTAAAAATAAAAAATAAAAAAATAAAATGAGCAAATAATATAAATAAAATATTATAATCACTAAATAGTTCATAAATAAAATATAGTGATCATTTAATAAATTAAAAACCCTTAACATTGTTTTAGAAATTTTTTGGAAATCTATAATAATCATGTCATGTAGATAACATTAATCTTAGAATTATTAGATTAAAAAAAGGATATAGAATTTGATATAAATGAGTACCTTGCTAATCATATTTACAACCTAACTCTATTTGTTCACAAGATTCATTTACCATGGTATTTATTCAACTATCTAATGGAAAAGTTATTGAAGCTATCAAATCTTTAACACAATTTCTCAATTGTTTTAGTTTTATTTAAATTTCTTAATCTTTAGAATTCTTGACTTCAAAGTTTCAATGGTAGAGTCTAGATAGCCCACCTCTTCTTCCCTTCTTTGTTTACCCAAATTGACCTAGGTCATTTGGTAATCTTCAGGGGTAATTTAGTTGACATCTTTATGTACAATAGGACTTGTTATTTCAATAATCATTTGCCTATTTTGCTTTTCCCTCATCGCTAAGAGAATTATAGCTTCTTAGTTTTTTCTTTAATTATCATTGCATGTATTGCTACTAAATACAATGGTTGCACCTGTGTAATCCTTTTTATAGAAAATAAATTCCTACTAAAAAAAAAGTTGGGCGCTGTGGCAAATGGTCAATAAATGGGAGAAAATTGACATACCGATTGGTGAGGACTCCTTAAAGGTGATTGCATCCAATATCTTGTTGATGAGGATTCTTCCACCTTCACTGTCCATTTTCTCTTCAAAAGATGGTGTGTGTTGTGATTTTTCCTTTAAAGGAGGAGACATAATATGTTTGCAAGATATCCTCTGCTCTGATACCAATTGTTGTCCACCTTAAGAAGAACACACGCAACTGAGAGGGGGGAATCATTTGTGTCACAATATCATCAAATGTTACCAACTTATAAACTTTAATCGCAGATTTGAACGATAAACATGAAAGCAAGATCAACACATAGAAACCAACACATAACACCAATATTTTTGATGTGGAAATCCTATTAGGGCAAAAACCACGGTGGGGATGTAACCCACAAAATGAATGCACTCAGTAAAAATAACTATATCTTGTTAGGAGTATTATAAAGGGGAATGCACATGCATTCAGGCACACTGCCTAGAGCCCACTACTCAAATACAACATGCATCTCAATCTCAAGGAAAGCTCATTGCCTTACAAGAATCTCTGATCTCAAATCATAGAGGACATACTGTCCAAGCTCACAAACTAACAAATAACATCTCTGATATGCCAAAACAGTTCCAATGAAGTACAATAAATCTCTGCCTTAGTTGCAGATTCCACTCACACCTCTTCTCTTCAATATCACACTCTATCTCCACACAATCTCTAATTTAAAATGATTACATATATATACACATTACATTAATTTATCTCAACTAGGTCAACCACTAACCTAATTATAAAACATTAATACATTACACCTCAATACTCAATGTGATCCATTAAATTTCGGCTAAGACATAGAAATGATCCTAAGTAACATCTTGAACATGATTCATATCCTTAGATCATGCCACAAACCTTTGCAACATGCTACATCACCAAATTAGCCAAGAACTCATAAGAACATCAACACACCACATAAAATTCATCAACTCTTAACACATAATCTAATGTGATCCAGCAACACGGATAGGACACAATCAAGAAGCATCAACAAGCAACGTGAAATACCAAGACATCAACAGGAACATCTCGACAATAAAATCCATTCACATCTCTGCACTGTTTTTCAGGAACACTAATCAACAACCACTATCATAAAAGAAAATTACCTTGACAACATGCAAATCATGAACCACTCGAGCAGAGGGCACACATCCATGTCCTAAACTCACCTCCAAGTTAGCAACCAAAAATATTTCCAAACCAATTCAAATATAGAAAAATCATCATAGACTGAATAGTTAAAATAACTGTATCTGATAAATCCATCATAACTCTCTCAAATCAACATCAAAACCTATGCCACTTGAACAATATCAAGTACAAAAGTCTCAGAACACAACTGTATGATCACAACATCATATCTTCAATATAGTAGTCGTACCACAAAAATCATCTTTCTGAACATACCAGGAACATTGTCTTCGACGGTAGGAATATGTTGACATCAAGGAAAAAATATTAATGCTAGCATATATTGGCAGAAACTGAATATCTCATCAAGCTCCAACAATCTCCCCCTTTGGCATTTATGGCAACACATGTGTATCATCTTAAAATTGAAGTAATTCCATGTTAAGATTGTTTAGCCCTCCTTAGGGGGTGTTTTAGACCATCATCATGTTGTCCTCTCATTTCTGCACCCTCTCTAGCTTCTGTGCCTAGTTAGGACCCTGATTGGGCCTTTTTGGGCACTATTTATCCCACCTGGCACATTTTCCAAGGGATATGAATCTTTGGGTCAAGGTCGACCTCAACCCTAACCTAGGTCAAGGTCAACCTCGACCTCAACCTAGGTCCCCCTTTCCAATTGGAAAGTTTGTCGGCTTCTGGGGGACATTCAGAAGTTCATTTTCCCCCTTCCGGATCGGCTATTTCAGGTTTTGAAGTGAAAACTCTTAAATTATATTTAATATGGGTCCACTTCTAGGGGTATAGGTATAATTGGAATTTAATTCTCCTATGTAGGCCTCTATAGAAGATTGTTCCGTAGACTTGTATATAAGGAAGCTTTCCTCCTCTCATTTTTACTAAACAAGAATCCAAGTGAACAAGACTAAGTAAGAAGGAAGATCATCTACTTGGAGACAAGCACATTATTATCTACTTTCAAGTATCCATTATTCTACATTTTTTCAAGCTTTCAAGTGTCCAATCAAGGTTTTCAAGTCTTCCTCTCAAACATTTAATTTCTCCATTCAATATATGGGATTCAAGCATTAAAGCCTTTGAAGGGATTTGGTTCAAGAATTCAATATTCATCATTCAAACCCTAGATCTATCCGTCATGGTGGTGTGATATTCCTTCAAGATCCTTTGTGCATCCTCAGGATTCATTCATTCTTCCTTCAAGGTGTATTCCAAGCATACAATCATGGAAGTTTATGGTTTCTAATATTGAGTCCAAGCTTTCATATTTACATACTTGTTTACATTCAAAAAACAATTGCATATCTATTGAATATCATAGCTTCATTGTTAGATTTATTTCTAGTACTTGCTAGCATTTTCTATTTCAATTATTGATTTCAAAGTTAATCCCTAAATCGGGGTTTGACTAAGGCAAACCCCTCCCCCAACAAACAAAACCATTTTTATTGTAGGTACAGGTACATGACAACAAATTTAGGAACATATTTGGATAACCTTTTCAACCAACTTCTAGGATTCGCAAACATAATTTCTGTCAGATCAGTGCAGGTTGAGGTCAAAATTGTGGGGTACGATTGCGCCCCTGCAAAGAGGTTAAGGTCGACCTGACTTAGAAAAATAAAATATTTTTGGGTTTTGTCCGTCTCTGCATTTCTGTTCCAGATCCGGTTGCAGAACTTCCTGAAACTCAACATAGACATCATAAAATAGGATTTTCCAGATCTGCTATATTCCAAGGTAAATGTTTCATTTCAATTAAGGTTTTAATCAATTCAAATCTATTACATACTCTTCATCCATTATTTGGGATTGTAAGGCTTTCTTCTTTCCTCTTATTTCCAATCGATTGATGCATTTGTGCATTAACCATTTTCTTATGGTTGATCAAAGTGGATCTTTCCTTTGTAAAATTTGGGGCTAGGAAGATGATCTTATCTTATCCTCAACACTATTTTCATACCTTACAACATATACAACCACACAACCCATTGTACATACATTATTTCTTATATTACATTTTGGGGAACCCATGATAGACAAATCTTTCTTTTTGGTGTTAGATGCTTTGCCTCTTTTCCTTAAGACTAGCTTTTGCATACATATTGGATTAGTTTTCTTTTATTCTCTTGAATTTTGAAATATAAAAAAATCTACATACTCATAAAAATACAAAAAACATTTCTTGCATTTCATTTACTATGAAGATCTTTAAGATGCTTTGGGGTATGGTTATTTTCCTCATTATTCTTCTTTTAGCATCTCTTTATAGTACTTATGATGTTTATGAAAGTATTATCCATTTCATTATGTTTGTTACTCTTCATGTTTCACTTGCTTATTCTATTTTGAGATTAACTAATACTAGCCTTCCTACTTTCAAAATTTTCATTAAGAATTTGTGTAGTGGACTTATTGATCTTTTGGATTATGTGAAGAATTTGGTAGATGATACCCCCTAACCTAATCTTCCTAATCCTAATCCTATCATTCCTAATATAGTTCCTAATCTTCCTAATCCTCTATCCTATCCTTCCTAATCCAATTCCTAATATTACCACTCCTATTTCTCCATCTTCTATCCCTAGTTCTTCCCACACTCATGATGGGGCTCAAACTATGGTTCATGATGCAGATGTGCAATAATTCTTTGATTTACCTTCCCTTTCTTATCTGATCCATGATGATATTAAAGGGAAGAGAAAGGAAACTTCTTCTAAACCTATCATTCTGCCTTACACAACATTTTCTCATGATCACCGTAAACAATCAACTCCTGTAGAAGCTTTACAAGATATGTACACCACATGATACAATATGGTGGCTAAAAAAGGTTATAAGGTTTTGGGGCTTGGTGTTAATGAACATGGTATTAAATATCTGGTTCATCTATCCCCTAAAAAAGATAAGCATGTTCTAGTCTTTCCGCTATCTCAACTTAAGGTGGTTGATTTTGATCGTCGCCCTCCTCTTCATGTTCTTCTTCCAACACCTTCCTTAGATTTCCTTGATACCCCTCAAGATGTGGCTAAGAAGGTCTATGTTCAGTTAATGAATTATAAGAAAGAAATATTTAAACCTATGGAAAGATGCTCTGTTTAAGTACAAATTTCCTTTTCATTATATTAATAAACATTTACTTGCTGATTGTGTGCATTTGAAGATGTATGTTAAAGAAAGAGCTTCTTTAGGAATTATATCTCACTCTCGTGCGGTATTACAATTTCTTCATAATTTCCATACGGGGAATACCCCTTGTTCTTCTATAATATAGATCTTTCTCCCTCTTGTCTCTTCACTGGAGGGCAAGAGGTAATTCTTCCATTTGTCTAGGATCCATTATGCTCTTAGCATGTATTTTGTTTTGAGCATAATTGGTTATTTTTTCTATATTCTATCCCTATGGTATTATATTATGATGCATCCTTCCTTTTCTCATAATCATCCATAGCTCTCTTCTAATATTTATGATATTGTAGACACCTAAAAAATGGTTCGAGCCTGCTGGTCTACGTGTTTTAACATTTTTAGCATCACAATTGAAACATTGTTTTGCAACCTAATTATTCCTCTATGTTGCACATATGATCTTTATTAGATGACAACATTATGTCTTTCGTCGATGATTGAATATTGCAAAATTGTTCAATCATTTACTAATATTTCTACTCTCTTTATCAAATTGATTATTTTCCTAATCAATTCTAATCAACCCTAAACCGATCCTATTCGATCCTAAACCAATCCTATTCAATCCTAAACCATTCCAAACCCTCCTAAATCAATTTAAACCCATTCTATTCTATTCCTAAACACTTTCAAAATTGTTTGAACTCATTCCAACCATTATGGGGCATTGCCCAAGATCATCAATGCCTAATTAACCCAATTTCCAAACTAGTCAAAACCCTATTCCAAATTTGATCAATCTTGTCATCATTCTAGGAGCATTGTCCAAGTTCATCGATGCTTTGTATCCCCTTAATCAACAATTTGATAACATTGTCAAAGTTCATCGGTGTTATCGTTATCAATCTATCCTTATCAATTCAATAGTGTTGTCCATGTTTGTCAATACTATTTTTGATCATCATTATTTCGGGAACATTGTCTAAGTTCATCAATGTTTCCCCATTCCTATTTCAATCCTATGGCGCCATCAAAGTTCATTTGCGCTATTCAATCATTTCCAAACATCATTATGCGGGTGCATTTTCAAAGTTCATCGATGCCTCGTGATTTCCTAAACTATTCCAGAATCCTCAGAATTGATCCTGATCCTTATCAATATCATCAAAATCATTTCAATTGTACAGTCATACCTTCAATTTGATTGATAATTCACTAACCTATCCTCTTGGGATGAATAACCCATAGTTTATCCCTATGTCCTAATTGAATAAATAAATTGACTTTATTTATTCCCTTTTCCCTAAGTCTCCACAATTAATGAATTTTTGATTAATTAATTGCCTAATTACAATTTATGGGATTTTTGTAATTTCATAAATACTAATTTAGATTTGTGAGGAATATTGATTTATTTATTGAATTAATATCCCCCTAAATCTCACCTAATTTCCATATCCCTTAATTGAGGATTCACATCCCTATTAAGGTGATTCTTCAATATCTTCAATATCTCCAATATTTCTTCATTCATTTGCCCCCTAATCGTGCTTCCAAGAATCCTACCTTCTTTTCCCTCTATTATGCATTGATTCTATGCAATATTCACCTAATTTCTTCTCATTTTCTATAAATTGAGATGCATTTCTCTCTTTCAAGGTTGAACCACTATCTCCTAGTATTCTCTTATCAACTTGTGCTTTCAAAGTTCTTTGTGCAATCTTGTTATTGTCAAAGAGAAACAAAATCTACCTTTCATGGAGAAGAAAGGAGGAAATGGGAGCTGCATTTGAAGGGAGTTCTAAGTTTTCATGCTTTATATTTGTAAACTTTCATTTTAAATGGCTTTCATGATAGATTAGATAGGTAAGCATATTGTTTAGGGTTTTTGGTTACCTAGATATTACATTCATTCCTTTTTCTAGTCTTACATTTGGTGAACCCGACGTGAAAAATTTAAAGATTATCTATTACATCCTCCAACCTTGTTGCCTCCCATTCCAGGAAAGCCATTCATCTTGTATATTTCTGCTACAAAAATAGCATTGGGTGCTCTTCTTGCACAACATGATGAACAAAGAAGAGAAAGAGCTATTTATTCCATAAGAAGAACACTGGTTGGATATGAATTAAAATACTCACTCATTGAAAGAGCCTGTCTTGCTGTGGTTTTTGCAACATAGAAGTTAAGACATTACATGCTACACCAGAAAACCATGCTCGTGTCCCAAATTGATCCATTAAAGTATCTTTTGGAAAAATCATCTCTCACAGGTCGCCTAGCCAAACGGGTCATGCTCCTGAGTGAGTTTGAAACAGAGTATGTAGACCAAAAAGCAATAAAAGGCCAAGTGATAGGAGATCAACTTGCAGAAGCACCAGTTCCAGATGATCACCTGTTGCTTTCAGAATTTATAGATGAGTCCATTTTTGCATTCACTGACTCTAATGAATGACAACTCTATTTTGATGGCTTGCACACTAGGCATGGATTGGGGGCAGACATCATGTTTGTCACCCTACAAGGTGATGTCATACAAAAATCTTACAAAATCGCATTTGCAAGCACCAACAACATCACAAAATATGAATTCCTTATCACTGGACTCAAACTTTCTATTCAATGGAAAATACATCACCTCAAAGTGTATGGTGATTCTCCATCAGTCATTTGACAGGTCACTAATGACTATGAAACTAAAGATGAAAAGTTGGTACCTTACAAATAGTTGGCTGACTTTCTCAAGGAGAAATTTGTCACAATCAATTTCTGCCAATTTCCTTGGGTACATAACAAATAGGCAGATGCTATGGCCACTATTGCTTCTATGATCAACATGCCAAATAATGAAGAGAGATATGAATTTCTCGTTGAGCAGTTGTTGCTTCCTACATTCAACATTTCACAATCTGAGCTCGTGTGTGATATTGTTGGTCCCGATTCCCCTTTGTACCAAGATGTTTACAATTACCTATACGCCCAGATCTTACCCCCTACCCTATCCCAAAACAAACATCGAGATCTTATCCACCAAGCCTCCCATTATGTCATCGTCGGTGATACCCTCTATAGGAGAGCTTATGACCAAACCCTTCTCAGATGCCTCAATTTGCGAGAGGCTGACACTGCTTTACATGAGGTCCATGATGGTATTTGTGGAGGACATTTCAATGGTTTGAGTCTGCTAAGAACCTGGTCAGAGAAGGATATTATTGGCCCACCATGGAGCAAGATGCACATAAATTTGCTAAGAAATGTTACAAATGCCAGATTCATGGCAATTTGATTCATGATCTGGCACAATATCTACAACCAGTGGTTTCTCCATGGCCCTTTTCTCAATGGGTATTTGATCTTGTAGGGAAGATTACACCCATGTCTTCTGATGGCCACAAGTATATCATAACGACCACTACGTACTTTACCAAATGGGTGGAAGCTATCCCTATGACATATATGACCGACAAGCAAATTTCCAGATTCATCCTGAATTATATCATTTGCCGCTATGGAGTTCCTTTGGCCATCATTACTGATCATGGTATCCCATTCCAAAATAAAGATGTTACACAGCTTTGTGAGAAATTCAAAATCCATCGTGGATTTTCTAGCATTTACTATCCACAAGGCAATGACCAAGCAGAGGCATCTAACAAAATAATCATTAAGATCCTTCAAAAGACTGTCAATGATGCTGGCCGCGATCAACACCTGCAACTAAATCCAAATTTTTGGGCCTACAAAACCAGAATTCTCACCCCCACTGGTGCTACTTCATACTCTCTAGTCTATGGCGCTGAGGCCATCTTACCTCTTGAGGTTGAAATTCCATCACTGAGAGTATCCTTGCAAGGCATTGTTGATGATGAGCAGTACAGAGTTTCTAGATTGCATGAGCTCAAAATGCTTGATGAGCGGAGACAAATGACCTTGGTCCACTTGAAAACCTATCAAAACCATCTCAAATGGAGCTACAACAAGAAATTTTGAGCTCACCATTTTGAGATTGGAGACTTGGTTCTAAAGATGAATTACAAAACCACGCCACACAGAGAAAAGGCATGGAAATTTGAACCAAACTGGGAAGGCCCTTATATAGTCACAACATCATATGGGTCTGGAGTGTACCATCTTACAACACCAGAAGGAGAACCATTTCCTAAAGCACTGAACAACATGCACCTCTGTAAGTAATATGCATGATCCTAAAAAAAAGTACAAAAAAATTACAAAAATTTATGAAAAATAGAAAAAAAAGAGAAAAAGAGAAAAATGGTTGTCTTGATGAAAACCTAGTAAACAAGCATCTTGGCATGCAAAAATAGAAATCAAGAGAAAAATCCCGTCCACAAGTGAAAACCTAGAAAATAGGCACTTTGGGCAAGTACCGTGGTGAAAACCTTGCAAACAGGCACCACACGTAGTAAGTTGTTGCTCCAATGTCTATCATGATTCCACCTGCTATCCTGATGACCTTTCCTGGTCACATCTTTCACTTTGAATTGACCCTAGTGCCCCTTTATGGCCTGTAACTGGTTGATTTTTTTTGTCTTACCCTTGTTACACCTAGTCTGTCTGTCTCTTTGGCCTCTGTACATAGTCTCTCTTCTGTCTGGGGGCAGATTCCTAGGACTGAGCGTCTTTGAATTTGAATTCAAACAGGGGGCAAGACCTTGAACATCATTTATCCATGATATTCCTTGACTATCAGATTGGAGATAAAAAAATTTAAATATCTTAATGACCTGAAAAATCCAAAAAATCCAAATAAGAAGCTCAAAATCCAAAAATTCAAATAATGTCCTTAAAAAATTGCTAAAAATCAAATACGATCCTGAAAAAAGACCCTAAAAATCAAATACGATGCTGAAAAAATCCTAAAAATCCTAAAAAGTCCTTAAAAAAAGGATCATCACAAAAACATTCAAATATCTCAAAAATCCTAAAAATTGCAAAATTCTCTTCAAAAATCTGCAATAAATTTGTACATCCTTATCTTCTTTTTGCGACATGATCATCATGTTGGCAGACATCAGTGGCAGAATCATCACTCTGTGCTTAACGAAATCATGTTCTCACAAATGCGATCTAAATCATTGTGACTCAACATTAAATCTGGTTGGACCTGTTCCATCTTTCGATCTTTACTATCAATTAATCTGTCCAATTTATCAATCAATTTTCAATCTAAGCTATCAATCAACGAACATTTAATGCAAGTAACAAAAGATCAGAATGGTTGTTGGCTCACATTATTTAAGTGAGTGTTTTATCTTTTATTGATTTTCTTTTTTTATCATGTTCTTATGCTACTCAATAATATTATCTGAACTTATGAGAGTAGCCAGGATGGTTCATGACCAGTTTTCCCTTTATTTTTCTGCCTCTTTGATGATCTCATGAAATTCTGGGGCATGTCTGCTATATTCTTCAGGATGGAGAAGATCATCCTCTGTCTACATTGTGTTTGTTTATGCAAAAGGATGACTTTCTCACACTGGCTTTTGTGCCACGATGCGTTGCATCCGCTTTTGCAATATCAAAATAAGCTCTTATAAAAAAATTGCACTTTTGAAAGCCAACATCTTTCTATCCTACTAACATTTCTTTGTCTAATTTCCACTTTCTACTAACAATTCTTCAGTCAGTCCTCGCAGTCGTCTTGGTCTAGTACTCTAGTATATAAAAAATAGGTGCATCCTGCATACATGCATTCATAAAAAGGAAAAACAACAAAAACATGTGGATTTTGCATTCATTCATAAATGAGAAACAACTCCAAATATACATTTACATTTTGCATTCATACATTTCAAAAAGAAAAAGGACAAAAGCAATGCTTGCATCCATAACATATATATTATGTAACAAAGGACATACATTGCAATATATAAGCATCGTCATATAACATGAAAGTAAATCATATACAAAAGCATCCATCATGTGCATCATAAAGTAGTTGCATTTCATATATATATGTCTCAAAAAAGTATCAAAGTAAAAAAATCAAGGTGTCTGTATACACTGCGGCTCGTAGGCTCAAAATCTATAACATGTCTATCAAAAGTGTCCCTCTGCTAGAGAGAACCCCCTATCAACCCCTTCTCTCTTGGTCCTCCTGATCCTTGTCCTATCTGGAAGATGAGGCTCCCCCTATCTAATGCCCTCTCTATCTTGATCTTGGTGGCCCCATCGGTCCCATCACTCCCTCGCTATTTTGTGTCCTCCAGGAGTGTGATCTACTAGAAGAAGCTCTGTAACTCGGTATCCACTGATCTCATGGCACATCTCTCTCATACATATCCCTCTAGTATCTCTTCTCCTCTCGAGAATCTCCTAACATCCCTGCAATCTCATGCACACCTACATCTCTGATGGTACAGATGAACTGGCATGACTCCTCCACATCCCTCTGTGCTCTGGCCATAGCTGCATCCCTCTTTGTTGTCAATCTATCCACCTATGCTGCAAGTGATCCTCACTCTACAACCCATGTAAC
This sequence comes from Thuja plicata, assembly GCA_018584345.1. Lineage (NCBI taxonomy): Eukaryota > Viridiplantae > Streptophyta > Pinopsida > Cupressales > Cupressaceae > Thuja > Thuja plicata. The sequence continues at coordinate 1,878,442 of MU225820.1, read as the reverse complement.
TCTATCAGTGTCTCTCTCAAGTGTCAGTCGGTCTATCTAGCTCGTAAGCTCTGTAATGCGCTATCTCTGATGCTCAAACTAGTCATCAGGACCCTGTATGTAATCCTCATGTAGCGGATCATCCTTGTCCTCATCCATCTGCATTGGCATATCACCATGATCCCTATCATCATCATCCCCATCCTCGTCACTCTCCTCCTCCTCCTCATCCTCATCCTCCTCAGTGCTCTCATCCCTGGCCATCTGCACTCTCAGTACTAACACCTTGGGATCTATCAAAGGAATAGGCCTATGCTCAACAAACCATCTATCGTACTCATCTTTACTCCCTGCATGTGCAATATCTGCACCTACTCCCCACTGTCTAGGCCATAAATACTCAAACTCTGTGTATGCCACCTGAGGCTGAGCACTGCACCCCATACCCTGACCTCAGCCTTCGATCGAGCGAACAATGTTGTACCTGTCAGTACTCCCTGCCTCTCTCCAAACTATATGCGGACTCTCTTTGGAAGCTTAATCTCGATGACCAAGTGACCCATGATAACCCTCTCGATGAGGTATCTCTCATGTTAGAAGTAAGATAGTGCTCCCTGTCATCATCCCATCAGGGGCAATCTCTAGATGGTCACCATGTGGAATCTCTGAGCAGGTATATCTCATGCTGGAAATATAATGTGTATCCTTGCGGCCCCTATGCAAGTGCTCCCTAATAACAGTATACGTATGACATGTCTGGCTGTACAATCCTTTGAGAAGTGGGCCGAAAAACAACTATGTGCTCATATGCCCAAACCTATAGTAGTGTGATCTTGTTGCTAATTGATAATCCTCCCCTGTACGCCAACTAATGGAGATGATAGTACATCATCATCAGCATACATGGACCCCATGCAAACACTATCCCCTCCATGATCATGCACTCAAGAACCCCCCCAGCCAATAGGGAATCCATGGCCTCATCTATGAGGCACTAGTAGACATGTGATCACCCCATATATCATTGCAATAAGCCTGTCATGCTTTCTCGCGATTGTCTCCCACCAAATCTTGTAATCCCAGATATCAAGGTCATCATCATCGCTGTCAAAAACTCTTTGCAATATTGATCTCCTTGTCGAGGGGTCATACTCTGCTAACTCCCCATGGATGGGAATCCTGGGGATGCACCACACATCCTCCAATGTCACTGTAGCCTCACCTGTTGGTAGGTGGAATGAGCTCGTCTCTGAGTGCCACCGCTCTGCTAGCTCTGTGATCAAGCCTTGATTTTCCCTAATCTCGAGAATATAAGTGATGTAGTATAGTCCTAGTGAGGCTAGGATCTACCTCTCATGACTACTCAATTGGTTTCGAATGTCCAGACATGTCAGTCTGCTCTCCCATGTCACTGGAACCGTAAGCTCCTCCTGCAATCACCATGCAACTTTGGTCAACTTTCTATACTTTTTGTTCCTTGTTGACCAACCTAAGACCTGTTTTGACCAACTTTGACCTAATTTTGACCTTTTCCTAGGTTTATGACCTATTTAGGGAAGTTTAGGGTGGTTTAGGATCCCCCAGACTCCATTTTAGGGAATTTGCAGACCCTCTTGACCAACTGCGTAGTTTGGCTTACCAACTGTGCATCTTTTCTTACCATGTGTGTAGGCAGCACAGGTGGTCATCCCACCTGTGTAGGTGGGCAGGTGACCTGTATAGGTGGCACATGTGGACCCCCTATAGACCCTGTTTGACCCTCTTTTGACCCCTAAACTACGTATAAATCACTGAGGGGCTCAGATGTACTCACCTCGGGTCCCGGGTCGGCCGACTGTCAGTAGCTGCGCACTCCTTCCCTGCACTAATTCTAAGCTAGCACTCAAGCCATCCTCCTTGCTCCAGAGCTCAATTCTTCCAAATGTGAGAGTGAAAATGAGCTCCAAAATCCTCTCCAAGCCCTTTTATATCCTCTTGGTTGCCTAGATGGACGTGTAACCCTTGTATTTTGTGTTGGTCGTGATGCTTTTGGCACTTTGCACATCATATCTTTTGCGTTTGACCTCCGATTTTTGATCCGATTGTTGCTGTGGATCTATCTCATCATTGTCAACAAATAAATCCATCATTTGCATTTTTTGGATTATTTCTCGAGGGGGAACCTATATATCCCGCTATTAGTGGGGCGTGCTTTAATGCTTTTTTCTTTAGGATTCTTTGACACAACGCTCATAATCGCATTGTATCAAAGAGGGGAAAAATGTAGACACCTAAAAATGGTTCGAGCATGTTGGTCTACGTGTTTTAACATTTTTAGAATCACAATTGAAAAATTGCTTTGCGACCTAATTATTCCTCTATGTTGCGCAGATGATCTTTATTATATGACAACATTGTGTCTTTCATTTATGATTGAATATTGCAATATTGTTCAATCATTTACCAATATTTCTACTCTCTTTATCAAATCGATCATTTTCCTAATCAATTTTGATCAACCCTAAATCGATCCTATTCAATCCTAAACCAATCCTATTCGATCCTAAACCATTCCAAACCCTCCTAAATCAATTCAAAGCCATTCTATTATATTCCTAATCAATTTCAGAATTGTTTGAACTCATTCCAACCATTCTAGGCCATTGTCCAAGATCATCGATGCCTAATTAACCCAATTTCCAAACTGATCAAAACCCTATTCCAAATTTGATCAATCTTTTCATCATTTTGGGAGTATTTTCCAAGTTCATCAATGCTTCGTATCCCCTTAATCAACAATTTGATAACATTATCAAAGTTCATCCGTGTTATCATTATCAATCTATCCTTATCAATTCAATAGTGTTGTCCATGTTTGTCAATACTATTTTTGATCATCATTATTTTGGGAACATTATCTAAGTTCATCAATGTTTCCCCATTCCTATTTCAATCCTATGGCGTCGTCAAAGTTCATTGGTGGTATTCAATCATTTCCAAACATCATTATGCGGGCGCATTGTCAAAGTTCATCGATGCCTCCCAATTTCCTAAACTATTCCAAAATCCTTGAAATTGATCCTAATCATTATCAATATCATCAAAATCATTTAAATTGTACATTCATACCTTCAATTTGATCGATAATTCACTAACCTATCCTCTTGGGATGAATAACCCATAGTTTATCCCTATGTCCTAATTGAATAAATAAATTGACTTTATTTATTCCCTTTTCCCTAAGTCTCCACAATTAATTAATTTTTAATTAATTAATTGCCTAATTCCAATTTATGGGATTTTTGTAATTTCATAAATACTAATTTAGATTTGTGAGGAATAATGATTTATTTATTTAATTAATATCCTCCTAATCTCACCTAATTGTCATATCCATTAATTGAGGATTCACATCCCTATTAAGGTGCTTCTTCAATATCTTCAATATCTCCAATATTTCTTCATTCATTTTCCCCCTAATCGTGCTTCCAAGAATCCTACCTTCTTTTCCCTCTATCGTGCATTGATTCTATGCAATCTTCACCTAATTGCTTCTTGTTTTCTATAAATTGAGATGCATTTCTCTCTTTCAAGGTTGAACCACTATCTCTTAGTATTCTCTTATCAACTTGTGCTTTCAAAGTTCTTTGTGCAATCTTATTATTATCAAAGAGCAACATAATCTACCTTCATGGAGAAGAAAAGAGGACATGAGAGCTACATTTGAAGGGAGTTCTAAGTTTTCATGCTGTATATTTGTCAAATTTCATTTTAAATGGATTTCATGATAGATTAGATAGGTTAGCATATTGTTTAGGGTTTGTGGTTACCTAGATATGGTATTCATGCCTTTTTCTGGTCTTACAAATATCTTTTCTAGGATATTTTTTTTGTAAGATATCTCTTTGTTATAACATCTCTTGATATGATTGGTATATCCCTTTCTTTCATCCCTGGGGGGTAAGGTTTTCCTTCTTTCTCTTTGTCTAAGGATCTACTCTCCTTAGCTTAGGGGCATTTGTTCATTCTGCAACATTATTTCCTTATAAAGACTTATGTTTTGGCTATGGATACCCTCTTATATGAGAGGTGATTGTCTTAGGTCATTACCTCTTCTTTATTTTCAAAATTATGTTCTTTATAAACTCTTTCCCTTGCTTTGGGTTAAAGCTTGCTTCCTTCATTCCAACATTCCTCTTCCTCTTAATCGCACAGGGCTAGATGATTGAATCTTTGGTCCCTCTTTACTTTTCTTTGAAAGATGACATTTTATCCTAAGCACTCCTCTATGATGGGGGTATTGTTGATAGTATCTCTTCCTCTTTGAGGATCCTATTTCCATAAGTGGCATATCCTTTTTACGATTATCTATGCTCTTAGATGTAAGGGTCAATACTCTTCACTAAGATTATAGTATACATTGTTGTTAACAAGATATCTCCTTACTTTGTGAATTAGGTATCCTCTTTTCTCTTCCTTATCCTATCTATTAGGTAACCAAAATAAGGAGGGGGGAATATATAAGGTCTCCCTTATACAATAGTTTACATTTTACAACATGCTAAATCCTCAGAAGGTAACGCACAAAAGTTGCTAATCCTGAAAAGACACAGATTTTTATTTTTTGCTAAATCCTTAGAAGGTAATGCACATAAGTTGCTAAATCCTAAAGAGATACACATTTTTCAAATTCAAATATGATAAATCCTCGGAAGGTAATGCAAATAAGTTGCTAAATCCCGAAGAGACACACATTTTATATTCCAAAGTGATACAAGAATGTGGATCTATGGGTATTCCAAAAGCCGTCAGAAAACACATTACAATTACAAAGCACAGTTTATGGGTGAACCTATTAGGCTCTCCCTTCTTGGTGATTCATCGTAAGTTGGGAATATTACTAGCTGAGGTAATCACTTTCTCTTTTTTCTCTTTCGCTTTCATGCTAGTAGGATTAGATCATGAAGCTATGTTATTTATAGTGTTGCTCTTGTCTTGCTTATGTACTATTCATTTATGCTTTCTACGATTATTTACTCTTTGCTTTCATACCTTTGTGCGTGTATGTTGAGTTAGAATCCTTGGCCTGGGGGCTCATTTCCTAGACTAAGTGATGTTCTACCTTGTTGCGATCCACCAGAGTCTTTCTTCTAACTTTACCATGAGTATGTTTGATTTCCATACTCCAGCTAAAGTGGGGGCTTAATGTATCATCTTAAAATGGAAGCAATTCCATGTTAAGAACATTTATCCCTCCTCAAGGGGTGTTTTAGACCATCATCATGTTGTCCTCTCATTTCTGCACCCTCTCTAGCTTCTATGCTTGCTTAGGACCCTGATTGGGTCTCTCTGGGCACTGTTTATCCCACCTATCACATTTTTTAGGGGTTCTGACTCCCTGGGTCAAGGTCAACCTCGACCTTGACCTAGGTAAAGTTTGAACGTGACCTTGACCTAGGTCAGGATCAACCTTGACCTCGACCTAGGTCCCCCTATCCAATTGGAAAGTTTGTCGGCTGTCGGGGGACATTTAAAAATTCATTTTCCCTCTTCTGGGTTGACTATTTCAGGTTCCGAAGCAACAAATCTTAAATTATATTTTTTATAGGTCCACTTCTAGGGATATAGGTCTAATTGGAATTTAGTTCTCCTATGTAGGCCTCTCTAGAAGATTGTGCCCTATACTTGTATATAAGGAAGCTTTCCTCCTCTCATTTTTACTAAGCAAGAATCCAAGTGAACAAGACTAAGTAAGAAGCAAGATCATCTACTTGGAGACAAGAACATTATTATCTACTTTCAAGCATCCATTATTCTACATTTTTTCAAGATTTCAAGTTTCCAATCAAGGTTTTCAATTCTTCCTCTCAAGCATTTAAGTTCTCCATTGAAGATCAAGGATTCAAGCATTCAAGCCTTTGAAGGGATTTGGTTCAAGAAATCAAGATTCATCATTCAAACCCTAGATCTATCCATCATGGTGGTGTGATCTTCCTTCAAGACCCTTTTTTCATCCTCAAGATTTATTCATTCTTCCTTCAATGTGGATTCCAAGCATACAATCATGGAGGTTTATGGTTTCTAATATTGAGTCCAAGCTTTCATATTTACATACTTGTTTATATTTAAAATACAATTACATATCTATTGAATATCATAACTTCATTGTTAGATTTACTTCTACTACTTGCTAGAATTCTCTATTTCAATTATTGATTTCAAGGTTAATTCCTAAATAGAGGTTTGAATAAGGAAAACCCCTCCCCCAAAAAACAAAACCATTTTTCTTGCAGGTATAGGTACAAGACAATAAATTTAGGAACAAATTCAGATACCCTTTTTGGCCAACTTTTAGGATCTGTGAAAAGAATTTTTGTCGGAGTAGTGAAGGTGGAGGTCAACATTATGGGGTATGATTACACCCCTACAAAGAGGTTAAGGTCGACCTGACTCAAAAAAGGAAAATATTTTTGGGTTTTGTCTTTATCTGCATTTCTGTTCCAGACCCGGTTGTAGAACTTCCCAAAACTCAACACAAACATCAGAAAATAGGATTTTCCAGATCTCCTATATTCCAAGGTAAATGTTTCATTTCAATTAAGGTTTTAATAAATTTAAATCTATTACATACTCTTCATCTATTATCCAGGATTGTAATGCTTTCCTCTTTCCTCTTATTTCTGATCGATTGATGCATTTGTGCATTAACCATTTTCTTATGGTTGATCAAAGTGGATCTTTCCTTTGTAAAATTTGTGGCTAGGAAGAGGATCTTATCTTCTCCTCAACACCATTTTCATACCTTACAACATATACAATCACACAACCTATTCTACATACATTATTTATTATATTATAATATGATGTGAAAATTTCAATCAATGCACAAAGAAATAGTATCAGCAATATCCACAATATGATATAAATGAATAAGTTTTCCTAATCACAATATACCTCCCAAATTAGTTTTATTTTTCACATGTATATCTCTCCCCCTTTGACATCAATGACAAAGGCACATGTATGCACTAAGTCATAGAGGCCAAAAATCTGAACAATACATTGCATGAAACATTCACTACACGCTACTCCCCCTAACGAGAAGCCACCAAAACCTCAATCCAGAAGAATGAAAGCTATGTAAGCACACTGGACTGATGCATCTCAATGCATCTCTAGCTCTGATTAGGAGGGGAAATCACCCCAAGCTTACCTCAGAGATACTAGAAAGTATCCTTTGGCAAGGACTTCATGAATATATCTGCAATATCCTCTTTAGTAGATATATATTCCAATATGACTTCTTTCTGACTGACTTTGTCTCTCAAGAAATGATATTTGATAGACATATGCTTTGTCTTTGAATGCAACACATGATTTTTTGAAATATTGATAGCACTTGAATTGTCATAATATATAGCAATAGGCTTATCAATTCACATTATGATATCTTTCAACATTTGTTTCATCCATACTACTTGTGTACAATCAACATCAACTGCAACATACTCAGTTCTTCAATAGTAGATTGTGATATACAATTTTGTTTCTTACATGCCCATGAAACTAATCTCTTACCCAAGAAGAATGCTCCACCACTAGTGTTTTTCCTATCATCCACATTACCTGCCCAATCCACATCATCATATGCACTCAATGTGAAAGCATCATCTTTACCATACCATAAGACATAATAAGTTGTTCCCTTCAAGTATCTGAATATCCTCTTAACAAAAACAACATGTGATTTCTTTGCTTTTTTATTGAAATCTAGCTACAATGCAAACAACATTCATAATGTCTTATCTAATTTGTGTCAAGTATAATAGTCCACCAATCATTGATATGTATCTATTTTTATTTGAAATAGGTGTATCATCAATCTTTGTCAACTTAAAACCAGTAATCATAGGAGTACCAATAGGTTTTGAATCATCCATACCAAATTTATTCAATAACTATTTCACATACTTAGACTAGAAAATGAAAATAACTTTATCTATTTGTGTAATTTGTTGTCGAAGAAATAATTTCATTTCACCTATCATAGACATCTCAAATTCCTTTTGCATCTCATCATAAAATTCTTCAATTAACTTGTCATTTACGACAACAATTATATCATCCACAAAGACTTCAACAATCAAAATATTATCATCAATAACTTTGAAGTACAAATTAATGTCAGTAGTACCTTTATTGAAACCAATCTTCAATAAATACTTATCTAATCTTGCATATCAGGATCTAGGAGCTTTCTTCAATCCATATAAATCTTTCTTCAATTCGAAAATCATGTCATCTTTATTAGTCAAGGAAAAACCGTATGGTTTCTCAATGTATACTTCTTCTTGGAATTCTCCATTCAGGAATGCAAACTTGACATCCAACTGATAAACCTTAAATTTTTTGTAATTAGCATATGCAAGAAACATTCTAATAGCTTCAATTCTAGCAACATGAGAAAAGGTCCCCTCAAGATAAATACCTTTCATCTGATAATATCTCTTACAAATAATTCTTTCTTTGTTCTTAATCCACTGTCAATGACCCAGTTATCTCTTTTATCCAAATGAAAAACTAAGGCTCTTTATTAATTAGGATTCTCATATTTGATAGCAATGAACACAATCTCACATCACTTTTCTCAGATTATTCATTTGTTTTTCCTTCATCAACAACATAGTAACATTTCTTTTGATATTAATGTCTGAACTTCTTATGCTTATCCTTAGGTTCTTTGTTAGTGCATCTAGAATAAATGTGACCAATCTTGTTACACGCAAATCACTTCAAAGCAAACTTTCCTTCATACTTTCTAGATCCCTTAGGTAGTATCTTTGCAAATAGGACTTGAAGTTATTCAAGCTCTCTTTATTCTTTCTCAATTTGTTCCCATTTCTTAGCATATCTACCAAGATTAGATAAAATTTTACGAGGGATGAATCTTTTCTTATCCTTATAAATAGTAGCTTTAAATGCATATTCAAATTTAGTAAATCTAAATCTAAATTCACTCATTTGAAAAGAAGATAACTTACCAATCAATGTATCTCTTGTCACAATTCTGATTTATTTAATAGCAATGATTTTATGATTGTATGCAGGAGGAAAGGATCTTAATATTTTAGAAAAATCTCATCTTCATCCAATGATCCACCAGTGCATCTGATTCCACAAATAAGGTCGGTGATCTTATTCACATAGGTAGTAATTTTCTCATCTTCACTCATCCTTAATGTTTCAAATTTTCCTTTTAGGATTTGTAGCTTCACTTGCTTTACAAACTTATCTCCTTCATATAATCATTCCGAATTTAACCATACTTCATGTGTGGTGAAGGGAACCCAGTGAATGTACATTTGGTTTTCATTTCATTGTAATAAGGGATGGATCCTTGAGATCACCCACCTTGTGTTTTGATCCAATTTGTGTGGTCAATTGTATCTAAGGTACATCTATAAACCTTGGGACACCTTAGTCCACTTGGATATTAAGTTTACATTTATTAGGTGCGATTAGGTATTTTAGGTATTTTAGGTGTTTTGAGTTTCTTGTTTTTATTTCAAAGGATTTTGGATCATTTTGATCATATTTGGTCATTTCAAGGTGATAGGAATCCAATCCAAGTAATTTGGGTTCAAAATGTTGAAATTTGAAAAAGTTGCAATGTTGTAAAAATGTTGCTTGAGCAACTTTTCCAAAAGTTTCTTGAGAAGTTTGAATTTGGTTCCCAATGGTAATATCTATCCATGGGTCAATTGGATCTATGGAATGAAGTTATTTTAATATTTCCAATCTTCTCTAATAGTTTTGGATGATGTGTACAAAGTTTTGATGCATTTTTGAATAAAATAAACTAGATTTCCTAAGCAAATATTGTGTGTACAGACATGTGCAAATTAGTAGGGTTGAATGAATTACATGATCAGATATCCTAGTGAATATTCTTTCTATAACATTTTATTTTGTTTCATTTGGAGATGATTTGTGTAAGTTATAAGAAATTTTGTGAATACAGTCTAGGAAAGCCCTAAATCTAGGCATGTTGTACAAATGGAGCCCTAACTTTACATTTATCTAGTGGAAACTCATTAACACTTGGGAAATTAAAGTTAGGTATGTACTTATAATGATTATGGAGGCTCAAATCAAGATTTGGAGTTCTGGTATTTTTGGCATCAAGCCCTAGGCTAAATATCCTAATGTACTTAGCCAGTCAAGCATGTACAATTGTGTGCAATCAAGAAATTTGATTGGAAGGAAAAATTAAAAGGGTGTTTTGGACCATTTGAATATATGAGAAGACTTCCCAAACCTTTCTTTGATTCTACGAAGCCATCCTTAACCACTTGCTTTGTAATCCAAGCCTAATCTGGCCAATTAGGTTTGTGACCATTGTGAGGGTTTAGTGTTGCTGGAGTATAGTTGGTCCTTGGTGCTTTGGGGATCTTTGTAACATCAAAAATGGTACTTAAAAAAATGCCTCATTCATTCTATTCCTTCCATGATCAAAATTTTCATAGGAAAAACCACTTAGAAAAGGCTATAAGGATTCATAGGACAGTAAGAGATCTTGGTGTTTTGAGTGTTGAGGAATCAATTGGTTGGGTGATTCCTTGTCCTAATAGCCTAAGTGAAGTTTCCCAACCATTATATTGGTTTTTTAAAGGCACTGGTAAAGATTTCCATATTTTGGCTTCATTTAGGGAAGGTGTCCCTAAATCCCAATTTTGGAAGATCTTGGAAAAATCCTAGAAGTGACCATTGGGGTAAAGGAAGTGTCAAAAACCCATAGGAAGTAACTAATCCATATTTCTACAAGGTTGGTGGAGTTTTATTGGAATAAATCCTACGTTGAAGGGTTGTAGAAGTGATAGCCCATCTTTGTCCTTTCCCATTGTTCTCTTTGCATCAGGTGGTATCAGAGCACTAGGAATGATCTTTGGGAAGGAGTTTTAAACATGGGACATAGAACAGAAGAGAAGGGTGAAGAATAAGTCCCCTCAAGTAAAACCAATGTTGAATTGGAAAAGATAGTGATAGAAAAAGATGTTAGAAGTAGGAGAATTGAATAAGAGTTAGCAAAGTTGAAAAACAAATAGGGAAGAAGAGTTGCATAGGAGTCAGAAGAAGATGAAGAAGAGGCTCCCGTCCATGATAGAGGAGAGATAACTTATGATCAAATACATCTCCTAGAATCCATTCAAAGGGTTGGGAGGAAAGACAAACCTGATCTACCAATGTTGTGTGGTAAGATGAATCCAGAAGAGTGCATGTACTTGATAGAAGAATTAGAAAACTATTTTGAGTGTGAAGAGGTATCTAAACACTAGAAGGTGAAGTTTGATAAGTATAAGATGAAGGGTGAAACCCTCAGGTTGTGGAACTTCCTAAAAAATGAAAGGGTAGAAGAATAAAGAAACCCTATCACTACTTGGAACAAGATGGTGATTGAAATTAAGAGACAATTTGTCCCTGAGGAATATGAGGCATTTCCACATAAGAAACCTCAAAACCTAAGACAAAAAGACCTTGATTTTAGTGCCTACATTCAGGAGTTCCATAGAATGACCCTCAAAGAAAAGATACCAGAGAATGAGAAACAAAAATTGGCATGGTACTTAAATGATCTTAGATTTATTATCCAAGATGAACTCAATTTGTTCAACCCCAATACTTTACACACGTGCTACCAAATTAAACTAAGGGCTGAAGAGAAGAAAAAGAGAAAAGGATAAAAAAATAGTAGAGGTAGAGGGAAACATTTATGAGGCAGGGGTAGATTCAATGGTAGAAGATCATTTCCAAGGAACCAAGGTGAATCTAGCAATCAAGAATCAGAGGGAGAGTCAAGTAGTAGGGGTGCTTTCAGAGGTAGAAGATTAAACATTAAGGAAAGTTTTGGTGGAAGATGACCCAATGCCTTCACTGGTAAATGAATCACATGTAACCATATTGAGCATCAATCCTTTAGGTGGCTTGAGAAGCTTGGTACAAATAGGAAAGGAGGAAATAGAAGGGTTCAGTTGACACAAGAAGATGACACTTAGAGTGTATTCTCTTACCATGCAACAACCTCAAGGCCTACAAATCTAGAGCAAGGGGAATGTCTTATAATTCAAAGAACACTCTTAAGAGTACCTTCCACTACATAACCACCTCAAAGGAAGTCATTGTTCAGAAAAACTTGCAAGGTGAATAATAAGGTATGCAAAGTTATAGTATATTTAGGATCAAAAAATAATATTGATTCTAAAGAGTTGGTATCTAAGTTAAAGCTTAAAAGAATCCCTCATCCATGTCCTTATAAAGCCTCATGGTTGATAAATTAAAAGAAAATCTCATTTGTGAACAAGTGTGGGTAGAGTTTACCCTAGGAGAGTATATAGATAGAGTCTTGTGTGATATCACAGAGATGGATGCATTTCACCTACTATTAGGTAGACCCTGGCAGTTTGATGTTAGTGCTAAGCATGATGGAAAAACCAATGTCTACACCATAACCAAAGGTGATATTGAATATGTCATGAATCCAATTCTTGATGATGGGAAAGAGAAACATGTTGTAAGTAGTGTCTTGTGTGTGGGGGAGAAGGAGTTCATGAAAGTGTTAAAGGAGAAGAACATACCATGTTTTTCACTTGGTGCAAGACCTTAGAAGACACCCTTAGAGAATCCCATAGTCAAAGGCACAGGAAGAGATGTAGGTCCTAAAGAATTCAAGGCACTGTTGGATTAGTACAATGGTCTAATTGTAGAAGGTACACCAAAAACTTTACCACCATAGAGAGAAGTAAGTCATTGCATAGACCTCATACTAGGGGCCACTCCCAAATAAAGAAGCCTACAAAATGACCCCTGAACAGAATAATTAAATAGCAAGATAAATTGAAGAGTTATTATCAAAATGATTCATTAGGAAGAGTTTGAGTCCATGTGCAGTCCTTGCGGTCCTAGGACTTAAGGAGGGTACATAGAGACTACGTACAAATTCTAGTGAAATCAATAGGACAACCATCAGATATAGGTTTCCTGTGCCTAGAATAGAGGATCTAATGGATTGTTTAGGGGTGCAAGTTACTATTCCAAGGTTTATCTCAAAAGTGGTTACCATAAGATAAGGATAAGGGGTGGACAGGAGTGGAAGACAACATTCAAGACCGCAAAGGGTCTTAATGAATGGCTTGTAATTCCTTTTGGTCTATCTAATGCTCCAAGTAAATTTATGAGGCTTATGAATAAAGTCTTGAAGTCTTTTCTAAATAAATTTTTTGTGGTATATCTTGATGATATTATGATTTCTAGCAAGGATAAGGATGAACATCTCAAGAATTTGGATATGATATTGAAAAAACTTCATGAGGAACAACTCAAGGTAAATTTGGAGAAGTGTGTTTTCCTACAAGAATAACTTGTGTTCTTAGGATTTGTGATATCCAAGAATAGTCTCAAGATGGATCTTTCTAAGGTTGAAGCCATCCTCAATTGGCCACCACCTACTACTTCTTCAGAGGTAAAAAGCTTCCATGGCTTTTGTAGTTTCTATAGGAAATTTAGTAGAAACTTCAGTGGCATATGCACTCCTATCATTAATACTATTAAAGGAGGAAAGAAATGTACTTTTGTGTGGACTAATGAAGCTAATGAATCATTTGAGTTTCTAAAAAAGAAATTGCAGAGCAACCCATCCTAGTTCTACCAGATTTTCAAAAAGTCTTCCAGTGGAATGTGATGCAAGCAATAAGGCTATTGGTGGGGTTTTGAGCCAAGAAGGGAAACAATTTGCCTTCTTCTGTGAAAATTTGAATGAAGCTAAGAAGAAGTATTTAACTTATGATATTGAACTATATGCCATGGTTTAGTCACTTAGGATATGGAGGCATTATTTGTTGCCTAAGGAATTCATTGTCTTTACTAACAATCATTCTCTTAGTTTTTTGAATAGGCAAGAGAAGCTTCACCATAGGCATGTCAAACGGATGGAATTATTACAATCCTATACATTCTCCATTAAGCATAAGAAAGGAATTGTGAATAAGGTTGTTGATGCTCTTAGTAGGAGGAAATTAACTATTCAGACTATCCAGTTACAAATTGTTGGAGTTCATGCCATGAAATACATGTATGCCACAGCTGATGACTTCAAGGAGGCCTATCAAGTTTGTATAGACATGACAAAGAGGTATCACACTGATTTATCAGAGTTTCTTGTGTAGGATGGATTAATTTTCAAAGGCAGCTTACTTTGTGTGCCTAAAGGATCCATAAGGGAGAACAATATCAAAGAAAAGAAGTGTGGTAGGTTTGCAAGGCACTTTGGTCTTGATAAAACACTAGAACTTGTGAGGAGATTCTGTCACTGGCCCAAGTTGCAGAAATATGTGAGGAAGTATGTGGAAAGTTGTTTGGTTTGTTAGAAAGCAAAGGGTCACACATCCAATGCAGGGTTGTATACTCCATTGCCTATCCATTCAAACCCATGAGATTTTGTAAGTATAAATGTTTTCCTAGGTCTTCCTAAAACCTAAAGTGGATTTGACGATGTCTATGTAGTAGTGGATAGATTTTCTAAAATGGAAAACTTTATACAATGTAGAACCACTCATGATGCCTCTAACATAGTAGGGTTATTCTTTAGGGAAGTTGTTAGACTCCATGGATTACCATTATCAATTATATATGATAGAGATCCTAAGTTTTTGGGACACTTTTGGAGAACATAATGGAGAAATATTGGAACTAATGTGTCTCTATCCTTTGCATATCATCCACAGTCTAATGGTAAGACAGTGGTCATAAATAGGTCTCTTGGAAATATTTTTAGATGTCTAACTCAAGAACATGGAGCTACTTGGGATTCCATTCTGGCCCAAGAAAATTTTTCTTACAATGATTCTATCAATAGGAGTACTAGTTTGACTCCTTTTCAAATTGTGTATGGTGTTCACTCTAGAGGTGTATTGGAACTTAGAGATGTTAGGGATATGGAGAAGAGGAGTGCCTTAGCATAAGATTATTCTGAAGTGATGAAGGATATCCATGAAAAGGTGCAGAAAAATTTACAAAATACTTTTGAAAAGTATAAAGAGAGTGTAGACAAGATGAGAAGAGATTTGCAATTTAAAGTGGGAGATATGGTGATGATTCACCTTAAGAAAGAAAGTATACCTAAGTAGAAGGGTATTAAAATCATGATGACGAAACTTGGCACTTTCAAAATCCTAAAGAAATGTGGAAACAATGCTTACAAGATTGACTTGCCTTCTCACAATGGTTTATATCCTATTTTTAATGTTGCCAAAATTTATGCATATAAAGGTTCTATTAGTGGTGATTGTATTGCAGGTGATCCATATCCTCAACAGAACAATGTGATGAAAGACTTGCCCACACTATACATTCATGAGATTGCATGCATTCTAGATAAAAGGGTGAGTATGAAAACTAGGAGGACCACTTATTATGAGTATTTGGTCAAATGGAATAATCATACTCTGGAAGATGCCACTTAGATGACTCCTGAAGCAATTTTGAAAGCATGATTTAAGCTTGAAGATATTCCAACTCAAGAGACTTGAGTTCATTTTGTCTTGAGGAGTATGGTGCAGGGCACCTAGTGCATGTACATTTGGTTTTCATTTAATTTTAATAAGGGATGGATCCTTGAGATCATCCACCTTGTGTTTTGATCCACTTTGTGTGATCAAGGGTCTCTAAGGTACATCTATAAACCTTGGGACACCTTAGTCCACTTGGATCTTAAGTTTACATTTATTAGGTGTGATGAGGTGTTTTTTGAGTGTCTAGTTTTTGTTTCAAAGGATTTTGGATCATTTTTATCATATTTGATCTTTTCAAGGTGATAGGAATCCAATCCAAGTCATTTGGGTTCAAAATATTAAAAACTGCAAAAGTTGCAATGTTGTAAAAATGTTGCTTGAGAAACTTTTCCAAAAGTTGCTCAAGAAGTTTGAATTTGGTTCCCAATGGTCATAACTATCCATGGGTCATTTAGATACATGGAATGAAGGTATTTTAACATGTCCAAGCCTCTCCAATAGGGTTGGATGATGTGTACAAAGTTTTGATGTATTTTTGAATAAAATAAACCAGATTTCCTGAGCAATTGTTGTGTGTAAGGACATGTATGGATTGGTAGGCTTGAATGTATTCCATGGTCAGATATCTTGGTGAATCTTCTTTCTAGGACATTTGATTTTGTTTCATTTGGAGTTTATTTGTGTAAGTTATAATAAATTTGGTGAATACAGTCCAACGAAGCCCTTAATCTAGGTCTGTTGTACTAATGGAGCCCTAACTTGACATTTATCTAGTGGAAAATTGTAGACACTTGGAAAATTAAATTTAGGGATGTATTTATAATTATTCTAGAGGCTCAAGTTGAGATCTGGAGTTCTAGTTTTTTTGGCATCAAGCCCTAGGCTAAATATCCCAATGTATTTAGCTAGTCAAGCATGTACAATTGTGTGCAGTCGATCAATTTGATTGGAGTGACCAAGTAAAAGGGTGTTTTGGAGAGTTTTAAGATATTAGTAGACTTCCCAAACCCTGCATCAATTCTGTGAACCCATCCTTAACCATTTTCTTCATAATCCAAGCCTAATCTAGCCAATTAGGTTTGTGACCATTGTGAGGGTCCCTACATTTTGTGCGCAAAATGTTGGGTCCCCATTTTTTTGCTTTTGGCTCTTGCCTTGTTTACTTTGCGTTTGTTTCTTTTGTTTTCCTCTCTGAGTTTTTCTTCCCGTGAGATTTTTTTGGTTATCACTTTTGTCTTTCTTGTCTCCGAGACACGGTCTTGAAGTTTGTTGTTTCCTTTCTAGAGCCAGATTCTGGACTCTGGGATTCTCTGCCACGATGTCTCCTTCTCACAAAAGACATGGTTGTTCAGAATCCCTGGGCCCGAAGTCCAGAGGTTCACTTGTTCCAAATTTCGCGGGAAAGAAGGTAACTTGATTTTTTTCCCTCGGGTATAAATATGATTTACATGTCACTTTCACAGTTACTGCAATTAAAAACACTTAGAGTTTTTAGAGCGATTCTTTGGCAATTTGAGTGTGATTAAGTGCGATTTTCTCTGAGCTTAGTGGGTAACTACGAGTCGATCTTTGGTAGCGGTTCATGAGAGTTGGAGGTCAAGGCTGTTGCAGAGTGATCCTAGTGCCTCCTCCCTTCACCATTCTTTAGATCAAGAGGTTGGTTTTCTGGTTCTTTCCCTTGCTTCATTTTGTTTTTGTTTCTATTTTGCTTTGTTTGGTTTCTATTTTTGTGTTTCTTACTATTTTTTTTGCCACCCGTTGGTGGGTTGGCTCTGCCAGAGGGTTGTCCGCCCTGTGTGCAATTGTAGGATTAGTGTACATTCTATATTCTATTTTAGGGAAGCCACTGTGCATCGTGTTTAGGGTGTATATTTGTGTTTATACTGTGAATGATGTATATCTTTGTATATTACGTGTATATATGTTTTGGCCCTCCTATATTTTTATGTGTATATGTTATGTATATCCCTTAGAGCTCACAAGTTCTTCACACTCTGTTGTGCATTTTTACCCCATGAGACCGAGCTCATCGAGACAAATTCACCACAGTTCAAACTCAACACCTCGCTGGTTTAAACCATGATTGCTTTCTCTCTCCTCTGTCTCACCGCATTGATGGCGGGATTAATTTCCCACGTATGATAATTTAAAATGTGTCCAATTTGGCATTCATTCTTGCCCCATGTCGGCCCACTCATCCTAATTAATGCCTTAAACATATTTACGCCAACTGCCATCTTACCACGTGCCAATGCACATCGACCGAAGTACAACTTGTTGCTGGTCACATTGGCAACGACAAGTTTGTCTGGAATCTGGACCTCCATCTGGATCTTGTCTTATGCTTTTCCTTGTCACCATGTCAGCACAGTTTGGAATGATAAGTCATGTTCATTTTAGATACTCTGGAACTTTTTATGTATGTACTAATGCTTGTTTGATAGGTGCAGGTTGGTGAAGAATCTCTTAGAGTTATAACTTATGTTTATATATGTCCTAACAGTTTTATGGTCTTGCAGGTTGCGGATAGATTAATTGAAGATGTTTGACAATTTCTCTCCTCATGATAGTCCGGAACTACCCACACCTCTACCCGGGCAGCTACAAAATCAAAGATGGAAAGAATGCTAGTGAAGCTGCCTTTGACCTCCAAGTATCCAAAGGATGAAAGTATTGTGAGATCCAAGATAGACTCCAAAGTTCAGGAAATCACGGGTCCAGATCCTGGGACTTGGGCTGAATTAAAAAGTTTAATCTAGGTCATTTATAGGTTAAAGGCCGAAGGGGATAAGATAGCTACTTGCTTAGCTGCCTCCGACATCATAAAGGCCGTGTACTTTTCATGTGCGGTGCAGTCACCCAAACTAATCAAGCAGGTAGCGATACTATACAATGCGGCCAATCACTTAGTTATGCTCCTGGATCCCTGACCACTACAATATCCCACCATAATTATCACATTGGATGCTCCCACCTTTGCCTCCAGGTTGGGAATTCTGTAGTTCAAAGGGTCCATCATCATCACTAGGGCCAAATCATTAAAGGAATTTGGTGACGCCAAAACCATTTTCCGACAATATCTTAACAGTCAGTGGTTGAAGTCTCCAAAGAGAGACTATAAAAGGATGAAGTTGGAAATTCCCCGTGGGGATTTCAAGGAGCCCATTCAGGCGGGCATCATATTTTTATGCAAGATTTTTGGATGGCCCCATGCCTAGGAATTCTTGGCATGGATCTATTATTTTCTATACTATATCACAACACACAACAGGACTTTCAACTAGGCGGCCATTATATCAAACCATGTGGATACCCAAATGCGCACCGTCACCTATAATTCATAATTTTATATGACATCATATGTTTTGTGGGAATTGGCATAGAAAAGGTCAACTTTTCAAGGTTTGGGAACAGCCGGGGAACTTGGGAACGGTCTGGGACAAGTTACACCATGGGATCATTATCCCCAACTATAGTGGGAGCTCAGTTTCCTGAACTTATGCTGAGTAAATGACTCCTTCATTTACCATAATATTCTAACACTTACTCAAGATTCTGGGTACCATCTCTCATAGGTAGCAATGACGCTGGTTAACTCCTACGGCTAGTACTTTATTCAGTTTTGGCATCACACCTACATCAGGGTGATAGGCTTCAATGGGAAGCCCTATCTTCTTCCCTGGTATTACGGGGATAGAATTATTCTCTTAGAATTTTTCAGGCAGATGATGGATTTGCACGCCTTCTTCACATTGAAGAAGGTCATCAACATACCATTCCCTTTCTATTGAAGGAATTACACATGCAGCCTCGCTGTGGCTTGGGAGGCAGATAATAAATTGAAAAGTTTGGGGCTGGTTGAATTCAACCACGCCCAGAGAAATTATGATCCCTGTGGAAAGATTACCTAAGCACTACCTTGGGTGTCCCCACCGCATAAGGAAGATATTGAAGACTTCTGGGCAGATTTCCAGGATAGTTTTGATCTCTGGGCCTGACATTATACAAGGATGAGCAAAGGGCTCATTGAAACGCTGGACCTTCAGACTTTCTCGAAGGGTTTCAAAGATGGTGGGCCTCTGGAAGATCCAAAATACAAAGGACACAGGCTGGATAAACTAGACGTCCCTCCAGTGGATTGGGCCACTCCAGAGGATTTAATGATTGAAGGGGTATGCCGCCCCATCATAGAAGCAAGTCACAGGTACTTTGCCTGTGTGTGCCCCAAGAGCACTCGAAAGAAATCAATGGTCAAGAAGACCATTCCCTCTTCAGTCGACGCCGGACCTTATTCATTCGTCATGGCCATTGAAGTAAGTGTAAGTAAAGGGAAAGAGAAAGAGGGAGTCTAGGTGTCCAAGTCACCTCCTCAGATTCCCACCCTTTTGATGGCCCAGTTGCATGAGCAAATGGAGTCGACAAAGCTGGCTAGCCAGCAAATCAACATGCAAGTATCTGCCAGTCTCCTGATCACTCCAATGACATCTGCCCACCCAGAGGAGCCCCCTTCTTTGGAAAAAATGATGAACAAACAAAATTTCACTTAGGTGGAGTCTACTAGCATTTTGGATACCGAGGCTTCACTCACAAGGAGAAGGAAAATGACTATGACCCCTATACCAAGTGCCACCCCTGGTATGCTAGAGAAGCTACCAGTAGATGTAAGTTTGGACTCTCCCAAAATGGAAGACATTTCAGACTCCTCTCTGCCACATGATGATTTTACCTTCTTATTAGAGGAGCTTCTGGAAATTCAGCAAGGTGTTAGTCATGCGGTGGAAGAAATTGAAGCTCAGGATAAAGAAGAAGTCCCCGTAGAAGAAGAAATTCCCATAGAAAAGGATATATCAGAGCAGGGGGCTTGGGAAGAAATCTAAACATAACCTAAGCAAGAAAGAATACCGGTCTAGGAGACCGAGGATACACCAAGGCAGACCACAAATGATAAACTGATGGAAGGAGAACCCGGACCCCAGGGAACAACCATACCCCTAACCATCACGCTCCAAGTGCCTTTGGAAACTTTGGGTGACCAAGTGCCCCAAAGCACTTTCAGTGAGTTCGTAACAGCTACTGCCTTGTTAAAATTTGGCCAATGACCTCACCCACCTCCAGAAGATGTCCTGGAGGAGGAGAATATTGAAGTAGATGAGGCCAATAAGGCCCAGGAACAACAGCAGCAAATGGACTAAGAAGTCCCGGAGGAGGAAAATGAAGAAGCTGCTAATACCACTAGGGAAGATGAAGTCCCTAAAAATACGGAGACTAAGACCGGGGAAAATATCCTGAGTCATATTACAAGAGACATCAGCATGGAAAAAAATATCGAGGATTCAGAAGAACAAGAAACAGGAAAAGAACAGGAACAGAAAGAACTAGAACAAGAGCCTGAAGATAACACACGTTCCAGGAATGCGTCACCGGATTTCGAAAGGGATCCTAATGAACAGGTATTGGCAGAAAGGTTGTCCCAACCACCCCAATGGCTGGTAGAAACTAAGAAAAGGAAGGCTCTGATAGTGACCACAAGCGCTCCACTCTCATTGGCCAGGAATGCTGAGGTGAAGAAACCCAAGAAGGCGTGGGTGGTCCATACTCTTTGGACCAACCTAGCGGGAAGTACCGTTGCGGTTATCGCAACACCCCCAGAAATATAGATGCAAAGGCCATAAGGCCCGATGACTATAATATAACAGAGGTAGATTTGGGGAAAAGAGACAAGCAAGGAGAACTAGACTTGCTAAAAAAGGCTACCAAGGTGATAGAGGCCCGGTATATAAAAAAAGGCTAGAAGCTACAAGAGGAAAGTGAAACAAATGCCAATCTCCTAGCACTTCTAGCAGAATTAACATGGCCTTTTTCCAAAGTCCTCCTTGGAACCCCCTCTTTTGGATTGCTGCTTGCACAAAGTGATGTAGACTCTCTACGCATAATGAAGAAGAAGGCACAAGCAGTGGATGGGTGGGCGGATGAACAAGTAACCGCAATGATAGAATTTTTAGCGGCGTCCCTCCCAGAATTTTATAGGGTGGAAATTGTCCTCAGCCATGTGAGAAGCTCCGCTGAGATACGGGACCTAGACTTGGAAAAATATGAGAAGTGGAAGGTTGAGTTGGAAGAGATCTGCAGCCTAGGTGAGGAGGTTTCCACAGAGTCCAGCATTTTGGGTGAAGAATCATATGATTCCCTCCAAGTCGAGTACTCCAAACTTGGCCTCGAAATTAAGGTTTGCAAGGAACTGGTTAAGACCTTAAAAGAGAAGTTGATGAAGTTGACATCTGCCCAATATCCTTTTGGTTTATTCAAGACATTCATGTTTGGGGTATCACAAGTTGACCCTTTCACCACCGGAACATGTACCCCAGGGGACCATGTCCTCAGCAAGTTTGACGAGTGAATGGAATCCCTATATCTGCCAGGTGGAGATTTTGACCAAGGCTAGTTGTCCAGATTGTCAAAGACCATGATTCGGTCACATGATGCCATCAAAATGGTGGACAAATTCTAAAACAGGGCCAGAGAGGTTGAGGAAGCACTCGAGGCTATCCACAGCTGGTGGGAAAGCATATGGGGCATAGACAAGGAAGGCCTAAGCCAAGTGATGGAAGCTTGGGAAAATCATGAAGTAATAAAGTTCTCTGGATTCCAGAGAATCCAACCAACACCATATTTTATATTCTTTATTCTTTTGGAACACAAGTTCCCAGATCTTGGAGTCCCAGATCCCACATTTTTTAATTCTTCAGGTGACTCGTGTCTCAGTTCCCAATGTCGATCGGTCACTTTCAGGGCAGTAATAAAGGTTGTCAGAAGATGGGTAACTACAACAAGGCATGTCAGCTCGATGAGAGGTTTCTGACAGATGGTCTCCCCAAGACATCATTTCAATGTTACACCTGGCACATCGGAGATAGGGTGCCTCTTTCCCATTTATGAGGCATGTAGCCTCGATCTCCAGGGGATCAAATTTCTTCTTTCCCCTCTTGGCTCTCTTCTCGAGGCTAATTTTTCCACTCCATCTTTCTTGTCTTATTCTTTTGACATGTCAGGCCTTTTCCATCTCGAGGTCTTTTGTAGTGTGGTGTAGGTAGTACCGACCACCGGGTAATGTATTTTATTATAAAGTGTAAAATAAGTTAGCGTTAGGTTTAGGTTAGAAGATGTGTATAAATAATAAGTCTGACCTTATTCTAAGAGTCGGTGAAATTGATGATTTTGCAATCCATAGCTAATAGCAATCTAGTTTTCTCATTTCTTAGTTGCAGAGCTCAATGCTCCATAGTTTAAGCTTTTAGTAGTTAAATGCTCCCTTGGGGACACCATTGTATCATGCGCCAGTGCTTGCTAGAAAGATGTTAATGAAGAAGGAAGGGTACTCTCAATGATGTTGTTAGCACTCTATCTTCTAGGTTAATGGTATTTAATGCTTTGTGTTCTTCATGTCCTTTGCTCTAATGCTTAAAGTAGATTAACAACCTCCTTTCTTTTGCTATTGATAAAATATGAACTGATGGTTGTGTATTTCTTCGGTATTTTATGTAGTATGTTAGAGCATTGTTAATGTTTTGAATATTTAGCATAACTATAGGTAGATGAAATACTTCTAACTCTGCAATATCTTTTTAAGTTTATTTGCTAAACAAATTCAAGCTTGGAGAAAACCCCACGTACCTGAATCCCTGGAGTTGATGAGTTGAAGATAACTAGCTTCCCCCCTCGATAATAGTCACATCTCCCAACCAAGCCTCGCATTGTCGAGACCTGACTCTCACATGCTTGGAGGCTTTGGTAATCTCATTTCCCTAGAAAACCTTTACAGGTGAAGTTGGCCGGTACCCCGATACCTGGTGACAACTTACATCTGTTGGCAGACTCGGTCGCAAAGTCCCATCAATAGAAACTCGTGCTAGAGGGAGGGCATGAACTCGTCCCCCTCTTAGGATTCAAATTTTACACCGCCAGAGGGTTCCCCAAGCCATAGTTTTAGGAGTCAAGCCTTCAGTGGGATTGGATCATTCTCCCCAGTGAGATTCAAAAGAGTCCTTAGATCAACCCCCAATCTCAGAAGGTTTGTCAAACTCGAGCCCCCTGCTCGAAAGAAACGGACCCCAAAATTCAAGTCAGCCACCATTGTTTAGGGATCAAGCATACCACATAATACCCAAGCCCCCCACACAATCCTGGGGATTAACGTTCAATCCAGTAAAAATCCAACTCCCCTAATGGCTGCTTATTTTGGAAATACCAGGTCCCCAATGGGAACTTTTCTGGGTGCAGCCAACAATTTACCCCCGCACCCCAAAATGATTTGTCCCTGATATGAGCACTTAGGCTCATGAACCACAGAAGAGCATCTACAGGAATACAAAGATGCCATGAACCAACATCGGATCCAACATCAGGATGTTGTGAATCAGATGTTTCCTTTGTCGTTGGGACAGAATGAATTGAACTAGTGCCTCAATCTTCCGCCAACTCTATTAACAGTTGGCAGGACATGGAAGACATCTTCCTAGCTGCCTTCCATGTACATGTGCACCTATCTTGGTCCCACAGCCAGTTCATTTCCATTAGGAAGGAACCAAATGAACCCCTTACAACATTCAATCACCAGTTCCAACGCGCCCTGAAGCGGACCACAGGTCCCTTCATCCCATATGCGAAAGTGACTATTCAGACCTATCTAAACGTGATGGACCCCTTTGTTGCCACTCTCCTTTGGAGAACTACCATCCTGGGTGACTGGGATACTTTGGAAAAAGTTTACAACCTAGCCTTAGAACTATCCCGCGGCCTCAACAAATCCCCAGGCGAGATTGGGCAGAGCACACCATATAACATGATCCCCGGTGGAACCTCTTACACTGGGGGATACAACCCCAATTTGTCAATGGGTGCCCCCATGATGGCTATGAATCCCCCGCCACTGCCGATAGACCAATAGGCCTGATATGTGTACCTATCACAAACGCAGATGACACCGGGTCTAAAATCTTTTCCTTGGAACCAGCCGTAGCAGGCACAACAACCATAGACACAACCACCCAGAGTGCCTTTCTTCCATTCATCCATGGATGGAGGATTTCTGCCCTCAACTTCGGTGAACACTGTCGCCTTCCTAGGGAGCCAACAACAACAACCATCACACTGTGATGCAAACACTCAGTTGACCGCTAAGGTTGAATCCCTCCGGCAAATGTTGTGTACCCTGGCTATGGACATGGGTCAATTGAAGGTGGGGTCTTATGCACCCCAGAACTCCAATTCGCAGACAGAGAATATTTTCTCTGGCCAATGAAACAACAATGCTAGAGGGAGAAATTTTAACAATGGGCCTCGGCCCAACCAATAGCAATGGAACAACAACGCAAATGCTGGAGGTCTGCCTCTGAACCAAAATGCTAACTAGAGTGGTGCTGGACCATCCCATTTCACGCCAGTCATAGACTTCCATCCTATAATGAATTGGTGTAGATTGCATGACATACGCTCCCACAATGAGGTAAATTGTGCCACACTAAATAAAGTCATCATTATTTCCCAGCTGGACAGACAAAAAGCATCTGATCCTACTCCCCCAGAGCCTCCTATGTAAGAGCCCACTCATGGTGCACTCACCTGTGAGACCATCTTCTTTGGGACCGCCAGAGAAGATGAAGAAGAATCTGAACTGTAGGATTCTTTGATGAATCAATTTCAGCCTTCGAGGCCAATGCCTTCACCAACCCATGGGCTCCCTACAACACTCAAAGCCAAGCTGGTAAAGGACCAATTTACACACCAACACCTCCTAAAGACACTCCTCCCTGGGACAATACAACCGACTGACCTCCCTCTCCAAAAGGTTCTAGCTCTAACCAAGCAAAGGACCTGGTCAAGGGAAGCCACCAATTCTCAGGAGGAAGATTCGACATCACGAAGGCATTAGAACAAACTACCACCCCCATGACCTTGATGGAGGTTTTGCTAAACTGTCCTGACCAGAAGAAGTATCTTCTGAAGCTCTTGGGAAACCCGGAAGCTATCAGTCGCCCACCCAAGACTATCTCTTTTGAGGACGCCAATGCAGCCATCTTCTGGGGAAATACTAAAGATCCTCCCTTCTTTCTAGGCCTTAAGATACAAGGGAAAAACATACACAACTACCTAGTAGATTCAGGAGCTTTGGGAAACATCATGCCCCTATCCATATGCCAGAAGCTCGGATTCAGACCCACCCCATCTAACGGTGCAGTAATCCAACTGGATAAAACTGCTATGAAAATGGTGGGTGAATTGAAGTATGTTTGGATACAGCTCATCCAGGACCCCAGAATAGCTAGCATAATCGATATCCAAGTGGTGGACATCCCAGAGACTTATGGGATCTTATTAAGTTGAAATTGGTCTAATTCCCTGAATGGATACTTTTTGACTGACTTCTCCCACTTATGGCTCCCTTGGGAAGGAGAATCTAACAAGATCTGAGTTGAAAGTGAGCCTCGAATGAAATAGGTCCTCACCGAGATCGGAAGGGTGAACAAGGTCTTATTCTCTAAGACTTCCCCTTAGGTGTACCAATCCCTTGAAATATTAATGTTTGATTTCACCCCGGGGAGGATCCCATAGTTCTACAAAGAACCCATGAGCTGGAAGAAAAATTGAGGGTTGAGGTTAACTCTCAGGGTGCCACCGTGACCCCCGCAACACTCTTATCCAAAACTTGGTGTTGGGTACAATACTAGAAACAGTCAGAGCTAGAGTGTGAGCCTTATCTTTCTATCACTACCTGACACATTGACGCCTTCCAGAATAAACAGCATGTAGTTGATTCCCCGGAGCCCAGTATACCTGTTGGAAGCACTTCTTCAGTGCCTCTTCTCTAGGGATCTCAATCCCAAATCCCTCTGGAGGTAAACCTCACACACATACCATTAGTGCGGGAGTAAATTCCTCCCAAGTCTCCCAAAGATAATCTAAATACTGCTCCATCTTCCCAGCCCTAGACAACAAACGATGATTTGTGGACCCTTAAGTTTGATGGGTCCCGATCTAAACAAGGCTGTGGGGCCAGAGTAGAATTAATCAACTCATAGGGGAAATCCTTCCTTGCATCCTACAGGCTACAGTTCAACTGCACAAACAATGTCATAGAGTACGAGGCCTTGGTCCTTGGACTCCTATTTGCATTAAGGAAGGGAATCACTCACCTCTGGGCCCTAGGTGATTCAAAGTTGATTGTCAAACAAGTCTGGAGTCAATACATGTGTCATGATAAGAGGTTGGCTGCATACCGCAACCAGGTATGGATCCTTATTGAATATTTTGATGCCTTTGGAATTGATCTTATTCCCCAGCGATGCAACTATGTCTCAGATGCCCTTGTTGTTTCTGCCAGCACACTTGAGCCTATGGCCGGCTCACGACTCTGGATATTTTTTGTTGAGATGATCCCCACCCCGTCCATTCCAGGTAATGTCACCCACTTTCAGGTTTTTGAGGATGATCAACATATCCTGGCCTTCATGGCCAATGTTGGTGTCTTCAAGGACCAGATAGTGGAGGAACGAGACCATGATGACACTGGATAGGTTGATGAAGATGATGGGATCATGGACCTATCAACCAACACCATCCCGAAGGGGATGGTTGCACTTGAACGAATCATTGAATCGGACCCTCAGGGCCAGGAAAAGATATCGTCCTCCTCTGAGGGAGGTAAATTTGAGAAAGTGAACATCGGCCAGCCTGATGAAGATAGAATGATACACATCAGCACCTCCTTCTCCCTAGAGGAGGAGAAGATTCTCGTGATTCTTCAAGAATACATAGACGTGATTGCGTGGGAGTATGAGGATTTGAAGACATATGACACATCTATTATGACTCATACCATCCCACTCAAACCTGATGCTAAGCCTTTCTGGTAAAAGCAATGACCTATCAACCCATTGATCGAGCCTCTGATTCATCAGGAGGTGCAAAAATTATTTTCATCCCGGATAATCTTTCCCATCCAGCATACTACGTGAGTTGCCAACCTGGTCCTTGTGAGAAAGAAGAGCGGTGAAATTTGCCTTTGTGTGGATTTCCAAAATTTGAATAGGGCCTCCAAGAAAGATAATCACCCTCTCCCCTCATTGGATGAGGTGTTGCAGATAGTGAATAGATCCCAAATGATGTCTTTCCTGGATGGGTACTCTAGATATAACCAAGTGATGGTTAAATACGAGGATAGAGACAAAATGACATTCACCACCAAGTGGGGAATGTTTGCATATCATAGGATTCCCTTTGGCTTGATTAATGCAGGGGCCACATTTCAGAAGGCCATGGACATTGCATTCGAGGGCCTTGTGAACTGGTGTATAATCATCTACATGGATGATTTGACCATCTTTTCCCGGGACAGGCGTGATCATTCCACCCACCTCGCCCAAATTTGTGAGAGATGTCATCGGTACGGAATATCCCTCAACCCCAAGAAGTGCATATTTAAGGTCACTGAAGGGAAGTTGCTTGGGCATATTATCTCTGAGAAGGGTATATCCATTGACCCTGAGAGAGTTGAAGTGCTACTAAATCTGCAAATGCCAGGCAGGAAGAAAGAGATGCGATCTTTCTTTGGAAAGATCAACTTTGTCTGGCGGTTCATCATTGGATTTGCTGAAATCGTGAAGCCACTCAATGAGATGATGAATAAAGATACCAAAATTGAGTGGAGTCCTGAAGCAAGGCGGGCATTCACCTAGATTATATAGACAATAACGGAGGCACCAGTCCTGGCTAGTCCAGACTACTCCCTCCCTTTCTACATTTACTCCTTTGCTTTGCTACATTCTATCGTGATAGTATTGACCCAAAAGGGCGAAGGGGAAGAACAACCAATAGCTTTTATGAGCCCCCCCTTTAAGAATGCCGAAGTCTGGTATTCATCATTGGAAAAGTAGGCCTTTGCTCTTGTTCATGCCATGAAGAAATTTTGGCATTATATTCTCCAGAGTAAGGTGCATGCTATCATCCCAGACTAGGCTGTAAAATCTTTGCTGATGTAGAGTGAATTGGGTGAAAGATAGGGGAAATGGATGGCCATCCTCTAGGAATATGATTTATAAATACAACCCATGAAGATTGTCCGAGGCCAGGGACTAAGCAGAGCGATGGCAGAAGAGACTCCCCATATTGAATGTCAAACAGACACGGTGGAGTCTATCAATCGAGACCCGTGGTACGTAGATCTGGTGTACTTATTGTTAAATAACCAATGTCTGGAGGGGTTGCCTCCCAATATATGTTGTGCCCTATAGTTGAGAAGCGCACACTTCATGATTAAAATCTACATGATTTTCTGCAAGAATTATGAGGGAGTGTACCTCCGATGCATCGATAGGATTCAAGCTGCAAAAATAATTAAAGAATTTTTACGGGAAGTTTGGAATCGGCCATGGCTCAGCTGATGCCATTGCCCATCAGATCCTTTGGGTCGGATACTATTGGCCCTGTATCTTTAAATATGTCTACACTCACATCCAAAAGTGCCATACTTGACAGACCGCAACACATCGTGAGCGTAACCCGGCTATGCCTTTGTAGACAATTTTTGAAGCTAGACCTTTTTACCAATGAGCATTTGACTTTATCAAGGAAATCAATCCCAAATCATCTACCTACCAACCACCGATACATCCTAACTGCAACTGATTACTGCACCTAGTGGTCTGAAGCCATACCTTGCAAAAATAACACGACAGACGTAGTTATCAAATTCCTAGAAGAAAACATCGTCACAAGATTCAGAATGCCCTTTTCTATAGTATGTGACAATGGTCTGGTATTTTCTTCAGCACAACTACTTAAGTGGACCTATGACTAGAAGATCACTTTGAAGTTCTCCAACAATTATTACCCCCAGGGGAATGGTGTTTCTGAATCGACTAACAAAAATTTTCTTGAAGTGATCAAACACATGTTAGAACAGAATCCTCAGGATTGGAACCAAAAGCTGAGATTCACCCTTTGGGTAGATTGCATTCAAATTAAGGTCACCCTAGGAACATCTCCATTCCATCTAGTTTACGGCCAGAACCTAGTGTTCCCCATTAACTTATAGATCCCAGTTTTACAGTTCATGCAGGAATTCAGCAACCAAGACAACATTGTGGAGGTTTAGCTCCTGAATCTAGTGTGGATGGAAGAACAATGAGACGTAGCCCTTGAACACTTTGCACATCACCAAGAAGTGGTAAAATGATGGTTTGACCGAAGAGCCCAATACAAGGCCTTTCAAATTTTAAACTTGGTCTTTTTGTGGGATAAAGCCCAGGAAAAGAAAGGAAAGCACACCAAATTCCAACGGCTCTGGCTCAAACCATACTTGATCTCAGAGATCTGTGGGGAAAATACTTATTGCCTTAGTACCATGATTGGAGAACCCGTCCCATTGCCCGTCAATGGACAATTTCTCAAACATTACTTCAAATGAGGCAGGTTTGTCCAGAGTTGTATTATATGTAAATCTTCTTGCTTGTAAATATTTCTTTCCTGGTGTCCTTGTTTGGGGTGCCTTGTTTTCTAAATATTTTTGTTGGCCATCCTCTAAGACTACCCCTTTCTATTTGTTTTACTTTTGGTTTTGTTCTTTCTTTTCTAGGTTTCTAGTGTTTTTCTCCCCTTTTGTAGGCTGGTATGCTTTGCATGACATCTAGTCTCTGGGATGGCGCCTTCTACATGTGTTGAATTCAAAATCTATTGTTAGCATGGTGGAATTGGTCTAGTCTCCAGAGTTATTTCATAATTTTGGTGGTAAACTATGAGTAATCTTCATTGGATCTATCCTTGGAAGTCTGGTAATCAGTTAAATCAAGATTAAGGGAAACAACTAATCAGACACACTGAGAGTAGATTGGTCACACTGGTTGGCTGACCCAAGTCTAAAACTTTTAAGATTCTTTCCGGGTCTGGAGTTTTCCTTCCCCATTCAGAAAATTAAGGTGGGTGGAGGGGTGAAAGAAGTACTGCCGTTAAATTTGGCTAAGCTTAAGCTTAATGGTGAAAGAAGTACCGCCCTCCCACCCAGCAGAGAATAAAATAATAGAAGAAAAGATGGGGTGAAACTCTGGTATCTTGGAGAAATGGGAAAACTTGATGACTTTGGATTGACTATATTTAGTGCCTCTTCTCTGCTTCTCCCAGAGGTCATTGGCTTGACTTCCTTCAAAAGTACACACTTCACAACTGATGAAAGACCATGGATTGAATCGCATATGGCCATATTTTCTCAGATGTTTCACACCTTGTAAGCAAGATGCTTCGAGTAATGATTGGTTCTGATTTTTCTAACTAGAGATTCTGTGGTTCTTGAATACACTAAGGCATTCATCCCAGATAGTTTCCATTTGTTATGCCCTGCATATCCTTCCCTACATTTTGTGTGCAAAATGTTGGGTCCCCCTTTTTTCGCTTTTGGCTCTTGCCTTGTTTTCTTTGCCTTTGTTTCTTTTATTTTCCTCTCCGAGTTTTTCTTCCTGCGAGGTTTGTTTGGTTTTCGCTTTTGTCTTTTGTGTCTTCGGGACTCGGTCCCAGAGTTGGTTGTTTCCTTTCTAGAGCCAGATTTCAGAATCTAGGATTCTCTGCCATGATGTCTCCTTCTCACAAAAGACATGGTTGTTCAGGATCCTTGGGCCCGGAGTCTGGAGGTTCGCCTATTTTGAAGTTTGCAAGAAAGAAGGTAACTTGCTTTTTTTTTTTACCTCGGGTATAAATAGGATTTACATGTCACTTTCATAGTTATCGCGATTAAAAACACTTACAGTTTTCAGAGCGATTCTTTGGTGATTTGAGTGCGATTAAGTATGAATTTCTCTAAGCTTAGTGGGTAACTACGAGTCAATATTTGGTAGCTATTCATGAGCATTGGAGGTCAAGGCTGTTGAAAAGTGATCCTAGTGCCTCCTCCCTTTGTCATTCTTCAGATCCACAAGTTGTTTTTCTAGTTCTTGCCCTTGCTTCATTTTGTTTTTGTTTCGGTTTTGCTTTGTTTGGTTTCTATTTTTGTGTTTCTTGTTGTTTGGTTTAACACCCATTGGTGGGTTGGCTCTGCCAGAGGGTTGTCTGCCCTCTGTGCAGTTGTAGGATTAATGTACATTTTGTATTCTATTTTAGGGTAGCCACTGTGCGTCATGTTTAGGGTGTATATTTTTGTTTATGCTATGAATGATGTATATCTTTGTATATTGCATGTATATATGCTTCAGCCCTCGGCCCTCCTATATTTTCTATGTGTATATGTTATGTATATCCCTCAAAGCTCACAATTTCTTCGCACTCTATTATGCATTTTTACCCCACAAGACCGAGCTTGTCAAGATAGAGTCACCATGGTTCAAACTCGGCACCTCACTGGTTTGAACCATGACAGCTTTCTCTCTCCTTTGTCTCACTGCATTGATGGCAGGATTAATTTCCCATGTATGAGCATTTAAAATGTGTCCAATTTGGCATTCATTCTTTCCCCATGTTAGCCCACTTGTCCTTATTAATTTCATAAACGTCTTTACACCACCTGCCATCTTACCATGTGCCAACGCATGTCGACTGAAGTATGGCTTGTTGCTGGTCACATCGGCACTGGCTAGTTTGTCTAGACTCCAGACCTCCATCTAGATCTTGTCTTCTATTTTTCCTTGTCACCGTGTCAGCATACTCTAGAATGATAAGTAATGTTCATTTTAGATACTCTAGAAGTTTTGATGTATGTACTAATGCTTGTTTGATAGTTACGGGTTGGTGAAGAATCTCCTAGAGTTATAACTTATGTTTATATATGTCCTAACGGTTTTCTGGTCTTGCAGGTTGTGGATAGATTAATTGAAGATGTCTGACAATTTCGCTCCTTCTGATAGTCCAAAACTACCCACCACCTCTACCTAGGCAGCTACAAAATCAAAGATGGAAAGAATGTTAGCAAAGCTGCCTTTCACCTCCAAGTATCCAAAGGATAGAGGTATTGCGGGATCCAAGATAGACTCCAAAGTTCAGGAAATCACAGATCCAAATCCTGGGACTTGGGCCAAATTACAAAGTTTAATCCAGGCCGTTTACAAGTTAAATGCCAAAGGGGATAAGATAGCTACTTGCTTAGCTACCTCTGGCATTATAAAGGCTGTAAACTTTCCATCTACGGTGCATTCATGCAACTAATTGGTCAGCTAGAAATACTATACAATGCGGCCACTCGCTCAGTTATGGTCTCAGATCCCCAGCCACTACAATTCCCACCACAATTGTCACATTGGATGCTCCCACCTTTGCCTCTAGGTTGGGAATTTCATAGTTTTAAGGGTCTGTCGTCATCACCAGGGCCAAATCATTAAAGGAATTTGGTGACACTGAAACCATTTCCCAATAATATCTTAACAGTCAGTGGCTAAAGTCTCCAAAGCGAAACTATAAAAGGATGAATTTGGAAATTCCCCGTGGGGATTTTAAGAAGCCCATTGAGGTGGGAATCATATTTTTATGTAGGATTTTTGGATGGCCCCATGTCAGGTAATTCTCAGCGTGGATGTATTATTTTCTATATTGCATCACAACACACAACAGGAATTTCAACTGGGCGGTCATTATATCAAACCATGTGGATACCCAAATGCGGACCATCACCCATAATTCATAATTTTATATGACATCATATGTGCTGTGGGCATTGGCACAACAAAAGCTGGTTTTTCAAGGTTTGGGAACAGCCAGGGAACTTGGGAATGGTTTGGGACAAGTTACACCATGGGATCATTATCCCCAACTGTAGTGGGAGCTCAGTTTCCTGAACTTCTACCGGGTAAATGACGCCTTCATTTACCATAATATTCTAACACTTACCCAAGATTTTGGGTACCGTATCTCACAGGTGGCAATGACGCTAGTTAACTCCTGTAGCCAGTACTTCATTCAATTTCGGTATCACACCTACATCAGGGTGACAGGCTTCAATGGGAAGCCCTATCTTCTTCCCTAGTATTGCGGGGATAGAATTATTCTCTTGGAATTTTGTAGGCAGATGATAGATATGCATGCCTTCTTCACATTGAAGAAGGTCATCAACGTACCATTCCCTTTCTCTTGCAATAATTACACATGCAGCCTCGCTACGGCTCAGGAGGCAGATAACAAATTAAAAAGTTTGGGGCTGTTTGAATTCAACCACGCCCAGAGAAATTATGATCCCCATGGCAATATTGTCGTAGCACTACCTCGGGCATCCCCACCGCATAAGGAAGATTTTGAAGACTTCTAGGCAGATTGCCAAGATAGTTTTGATCTCCAGGCCTGACAAAATACAAGGATGAGCAAACGGCTCATGGAAACGTTGGACCTTCAGACTTTCTCGAAGGGTTTCAAAGATGGCGGGCCTCTGGAAGATCCAGAATACAAAGGATAATGGTTGGATAAATTAGACCTCCCTCCAGTGGATTGGACCACTCTGGACGATTTAACGATTGAAGGGGTATGTCGCCCCATCATAGAAGCAAGTCACAGGTACTTTTCCTGTGTGTGCCCCAAGAGCACTCAAAAGAAATCAACGGTCAAGAAGACCATTCCCTCTTCGGCCGGCACTGGACCTTCTTTGTCTGCCGTGGCCGCTAAAGTAAGTGTAAGTAAATGGAAAGAGAAAGAGGGAGTCCAAGTGCCCAAGTCACCTCCTAAAATTCCCACCCTTTTGATGGCATCTGCCCGCCCGACGGAGCCCCCTTCTTTGGCAGCAATGATGAACAGATAGTCTTTCACTGAGGCAAAGTCTACCAGCATTCTGGATACCAAGGCTTCTCTCACAAGGAGAAAGAAAATGGTCGTGACCCCTATACCAAGCACCACCCTCGGTATGCCATAGAATCTCCCAGTAGATGTAAGTTCAGACTCTCCCGAGCTAGAAGACATTTAAGACTCCTCTCCGCCACATGATGATTTTGATGATACCTTCTCAACAGAGGAGCTTTTAGAAATTCAGCAAGGTGTTAGTAATGCAGTGGAAGAAATTGAAGCTCAGGATAAAGAAGAAGTCCCCATAGAAGAATAAATTTCCATAGAAAAGGATATATCAGAGCAAGAGGCTCGGGAAGAAATCCAAACAGAACCTGAGCAAGAAAGAATACCAATCCAGGAGACCGAGGATACACCAAGGCAGACCACAAATGAGCAACTGATGGAAGGAGAACATAGACCCCAGGGAACAACCGTACCCCTAACCATCATGCTCCAGGTGCCTTTGGAAACTTCGGGCGACCAAGTGCCCTGAAGCACTTTTGGTGAGGTCGTAACAGCTACCGCCTTGTTAAACTTTGGCCAGCGACCTCACCCACCTCTAGAAGATGTCCCAGAGGAGGAGAATATTAAAGTAGATGAGGCCAATAAGGCCCAGGAACAAAAACAACAAATGGACCGAGAATTCCCAGAGGAGGAATATGAAGAAGCTGCTAATACCACCAGGGAAGATAAAGTCCTTGAAAATATGGAAACTGAGATCGGGGAAAAGATCCCAAGGGATATTACAGGAGACGCTGGCATGGTGGAAAATATCAAGGATTTAGAAGAACAAGAAATAGGAAAAGAACAGGAACAGAAAGAACTGGAACAAGAGCCCGAAGATAACACACATTCTAGGAATGCGCCATCAAATTCTGAAAGGGATCCTAATGAAAAGGTATTGGCAGAAAGGCCGTCCTAACCGCCCCAATGGCTGGTAGAAACTAAGAAAAGGAAGGCTTCGGTGGTGACCACAAGCGCTCCACTCTCATTGGTCGAGATGATGGCTAAGAATGTCAAGGTGAAGAAACCCAAGAAGGCGTAGGTGGTCCATACTCTTTGAACCAACCCAGCGGGCAGTACCGTTGCGGTTATCACAAAACCCATAGTAAATATAGATGTGATAGCTGTAAGGCCTGAAGACTACAATATAACAGAGGTAGATTTGGGGAAAAGAGACAAGCAAGGACAACTAGACTTGCTAAAAGAGGCTACCAAGGTGATAGAGACCCAGTATATAAAATAGGGCCAGAAGCTGCAAGAGGAAAGAGAAACAAATGCCAATCTCCTAGCACTTCTGGAAGAATTAACATGACCTTTTGCTGAAGTCCTCCTTGGGAGCCCCTCTTCTAGATTGCCACTTGCATAAGGTGATGTAGAATCTCTGCGCATAATGAAGAAGAAGGCACAAGTAGTGGATGGGTGGGCGGCTGAACAAGTAACCGCAATGAGAGAATTTTTAGCGCCGTCCCTCCCAGAATTTTACAGGATGGATCTCATCCTTAGCCACGGGAGAAGCTCCACTCAGATATGAGAGCTAGACTTGGAAAAATATGAGAAGTGGAAGACCAGGTTGGAAGAGATCTGCAGCCTAGGTGAGGAGGTTGCCACAGAGCCTGACATTTTGGGAGAAGAATCATATGTTTCTCTCCAGGTCTAGTACTCCAGAATTTCCCTCAAAATTGAGGTTTGCAAGGAACTGGGTAAGACCATAAAAGAGAAGTTGACAACTGCCCAATATCCCTTGGGTTTATTCAAGACATTCATGGTTGGGGTATCACAAGTTGACCCCTTCACCACCGAAACATGTACCCTGGAGGACCATGTCCTAAGATTATAGTATACATTTTTGTTAACAGGATATCTCCTTACTTTTTGAAGTAGGTATCCTCCTTTCTCTTCCTTATCCTATCTATTAGGTAGCCAAAATAAGGAGGGGGGAATATATAGGGTCTCCCTTATACAATAGTTTACATTTTACAACATGCTAATTCCTCAGAAGGTAAGGCACATAAGTTGCTAATCCTGAAGAGACACAGATTTTTATTTTTTGCTAAATCCTCGGAAGGTAACACATATAAGTTGTTAAATCCTAAAGAGATACACATTTTTCAAATTCAAATATGATAAGTCCTCGAAAGGTAATGCACATAATTTGCTAAATCCTGAAGAGACACACATTTTATATTCCAAAGTGATACAAGAATGTGGATCTATGGGTATTCCAAAAGCCGTCAGAAGACACATTACAATTACAAAGCATAGTTTATGGGTGAACCTATTGGGCTCTCCCTTCTTGGTGATTCATGGTAAGTTGGGCATCTTACTAGGTGAGATAATCACTTTCTCTTTTCTCTCTTTCACTTTCATGCTAGTAGGATTAGATCATGAAGCTATGTTATTTATAGTGTTGCTCTTGTCTTGCTTATGTCGTCATTTATGCTTTCTATGATTATTTACTCTTTTCTTTCATACCTTTGTGCATGTATGTTGAGTTAGAATCCTTGGCCTGGGGGCTCATTTCCTAGACTAAGTGATGTTCTACCTTGTTGCGATCCAACAGAGTCTTTCTTCTAACTTTACCGTGAGTATGTTTGATTTCCATACTCCCGCTAAAGTGGGGGCTTAATTTATCATCTTAAAATGGAAGCAATTCCATGTTAAGAATGTTTATCCCTCCTTAAGGGGTGTTTTAGACCATCATCATATTTTCCTCTTATTTCTGCACCCTCTCTAACTTCTGTGCTTGTTTAGGACCCTGATTGGGTCTCTCTGGGAATTGTTTATCACACCTGGCACATTTTCTAGGGGTTCTGACTCCCTGGGTCAAGGTCGACCTCGACCTTGACCTAGGTCAATTTTTAGCTCGACCCTAACCTAGATCAGGATTGACCTTGACCTTGACCCAGGTCCCCCTTTCCAATTGGAAAGTTTGTCGGTTGTCGGGGGACATTTAAAAATTCATTTTCCCTCTTCTAGGTCGACTGTTTCAGGTTCCAAAGAAACAAATCTTAACTTATATTTATTATAGGTCCACTTCTAGGGGTATAGGTCTAATTGGAATTTAATTCTCCTATGTAGGCCTCTCTAGAAGATTGTGCCCTAGACTCATATATAAGGAAGCTTTCCTCCTCTCATTTTTACTAAGCAAGAATCCAAGTGAACAAGACTAAGTAAGAAGCAAGATCATCTACTTGGAGACAAGAACATTATTATCTACTTTCAAGCATCCATTATTCTACATTTTTTCAAGATTTCAAGTTTCCAATCAAGGTTTTCAAGTCTTCCTCTCAAGCATTTAAGTTCTCCACTGAAGATCAAGGATTCAAGCATTCAAGCCTTTGAAGGGATTTGGTTCAAGAATTCAAGATTCATCATTCAAACCCTAGATCTATCCATCATGGTGGTGTGATCTTCCTTCAAGATCCTTTTTGCATCCTCGAGATTTATTCATTCTTCCTTCAATGTGGATTCCAAGCATACAATCATGGAGTTTTATGGTTTCTAATATTGAGTCCAAGCTTTCATATTTACATACTTGTTTATATTCAAAATACAATTACATATCTATTGAATATCATAACTTCATTGTTAGATTTACTTCTACTACTTGCTAGAATTCTCTATTTCAATTATTGATTTCAAGGTTAATTCCTAAATAGAGGTTTGAATAAGGCAAACCCCTCCCCCAAAAAACAAAACCATTTTTCTTGTAGGTACAGGTACAAGATAACAAATTTAGGAACAAATTCAGATACCCTTTTCGGCCAACTTTTAGGATCTGTGAATAGAATTTTTGTCAGAGCAGTGAAGGTGGAGGTCAACATTGTGGGGTATGATTGCACCCCAATAAAGAGGTCAAGGTCGACCTGACTCGAAAAAGGAAAATATTTTTGTGTTTTGTCCGTCTCTGCATTTCTATTCCAGACCCGGTTGCAGACACTAATACATTAGGGGTCAATTTGCGATGTCAATTTGCGACGGCAGGCAAATGCAATGTGTTTTTGGCTTTTTTTTTTCAATTATAGCCCGACAATGTCGTAATTGCGACGGCAGCGGGATATAAGAGAAAAAAAAAAAGGAAAACGTTGCTCATTT
>MU225820.1:1814331-1839946 GCA_018584345.1 Thuja plicata | reverse complement strand
ATTTCATCGCATTGATTTACCCTTGAATTTCAAGGATTTATAATAAATGATGTAACATCTCAATTTCAGATTGGATCTTGCTTTGCGGAAACAACATATCAAAGCTTTGTGGTCTTTAGGGGCAAATTTAGGGTTTTATAAACTTTATTCCATGTTTTAGGCCCGTTTAACCCTTGTTCTTCCAACAATTTGCTCGTATTTTCGCGTGCAGAGGCTGCATCACAATTTTTTATGGCAGACTTGTTGAGTTTTGGATTATACTCACCAAAAACCTCATTATTGGAGATTCGGGAGTTAAACTTGCAAATACTTTCTTGGCTTCTAATTTGTGAGTACTAAGAAACTCGGTGAGTACTCACAAAGTTTTCCAACCATAGAAACTGCCATGGAAACCGAACATCAGAGTATTATGAAACAATATGACTACCTTGTGCAAAGCTCATATTTTGGAGGATTCTATTTGAAGCCCCACCAATAATATTGAATAATAAACAAATAATTTTTTTTTGTTTTACTTTTTAACTGTCGCAATTGCGACGTCAACCCCCTGAATTGCGACGGGGATGCTGTAGCGGCGATGCCAAACGACCGTCGCAATTGCATTGGGATCCGTCGTAATTGAGACGTCAGCCAAGGGGATTGCGACGGGGTTGCTGTAGCGGCGACGCCAAAATCTCGTCGCAATTGCATTGGGATCCGTCGCAATTGCGACGTATTCCACAAGAATTATGGCCAGATGATGCCAGAATAAAGTGGCAGTATAGCGACGGATAGCTATCGTAATTGCGACGGGTGATGACAGACGTCATAATTTGCGACTAAAAATGAGCGACATCTACTACTGTCGCACTGGCGACACATGGCTTTCGTAATTGCGACACATAGCCGTCGCAAAACAATGCCAAATGTATTAGTGAGAACTTCCCAAAACTCAACACAGACATCAGAAAATAGGCTTTTCCAGATCTCCTATATTCCAAGGTAAATGTTTCATTTCAATTAAGGTTTTAATACATTTAAATCTATTACATACTCTTCATCTATTATCCAGGATTTTAATGCTTTCATCTTTCCTCTTATTTTTGATCGATTGATGCATTAACCATTTTCTTATGGTTGATCAAAGTGGATCTTTCCTTTGTAAAATTTGGGGCTAGGAAGAGGATCTTATCTTCTCCTCAACACCATTTTCATACCTTACAACACATACAATCACATAACCCATTCTACATACATTATTTATTATATTACAATATGATGTGAAAATTTCAATCAATGCACAAAGAAATAGTATCAACAATATCCACAATATGATATACATAAATAAGTTTTCCTAATCACAATATACCTCCCAAATTAGTTTTATTTTTCACATGTATATCTCTCTCCCTTTGACATCAATGACAAAGGCACATGTATGCACTAAGTCATAGAGGCCAAAAATATGAACAATACATTGCATGAAACATTCACTACACACTACTCCCCCTAATGAGCAGCCACCAAAACCTCAATCCAGAAGAATGAAATCTCTATAAGCACACTGAACTGATGCATCTCAATGCATCTCTAGCTCTGATCAAGAGGGGAAATCACCCCAAGCTTACCTCAGAGATACTAGAAAGTATCCTTTGTCAAGCGCTTCATGAATATATCTGCAATATCCTCTTTATTAGATATATATTCCAATATGATTTCTTTGTGACTGACTTTGTCTCTCAAGAAATGATATTTGATAGAAATATGCTTTGTCTTTGAATGCAACACATGATTTTTTGAAATATTGATAGCACTTGAATTGTCATAATATATAGCAATAGGCTTATCAATTCATATTATGATATCTTTCAACATTTGTTTCATCCATACTACTTGTGTACAATCAACATCAGCTACAACATACTCAGTTCTTCAATAGTAGATTGTGATATACAATTTTTTTTCTTACATGCCCATGAAACTAATCTCTTACCCAAGAAGAATGCTCCACCACTAGTGTTTTTTCTGTCATCCACATTACCTGCCCAATCCACATTATCATATGCACTCAATGTGAAAGCATCATATTTACCATACCAGAAGCCATAATCAGTTGTTCCCTTCAAGTATCTGAATATCCTCTTAACAAAAACATGTGATTTCTTCAGTTTTTATTGAAATCTAGCTACAATGCAAACAACATTCATAATGTCTTATCTAATTTGTGTCAAGTATAATAGTCTACCAATCATTGATATGTATCTAGTTTTATTTGCAATAGGTGTATCATCAATCTTTGTCAACTTACAACCAGTAATCATAGGAGTACCAATAGGTTTTGAATCATCCATACCAAATTTATTCAGTAACTATTTCACATACTTAGACTGGAAAATGAAAATAACTTTATCTATTTGTGTAATTTGTTGTCGAAGAAATAATTTCATTTCACCTATCATAGACATCTCAAATTCCTTTTGTATCTCATCATAAATTTCGTCACTTAACTTGTCATTTACGACAACAATTATATCATCCACAAAGACTTAAACAATCAAAATATTATCATCAATAACTTTGAAGTACAAATTATTGTCAGCAGTACCTTTATTGAAACCAATCTTCAATAAATACTTATCTAATCTTGCATATCAGGATCTAGGAGCTTTCTTCAATCCATATAAATATTTCTTCAATTAGAAAACCATGTCATATTTATTAGTCAAGGAAAAACCATATGGTTTCTCAATGTATACTTCTTCTTAGAATTCTCCATTCAGGAATGCAAACTTAACATCCAACTGATAAACCTTAAATTTTTTGTAATTAGCATATGCAAGAAACATTCTAATAGATTCAATTCTAGCAACATGAGAAAAGGTCCCCTCAAATAAATACCATTCATCTGATAATATCTCTTACAAACAATTCTTTCTTTGTTCTTAATCACTTCACCATCCTCATTCAATTTGTTTCTGAATACCAATTTAGTACTGAGTACATTCTTGTCCATAGGTCTAGGAATAATAATCCATGTCTTATTCTTTTCAATCTATTCAAATTCTTCTTCTATAGCTTTGGACCAGCTTTCATCTTTGCATGCTTCATCAACATTCTTAGGTTCAATCTTAGAAATCAAACAAACTTCATTTCTAGCAATTCTTCCTCTAGTATGAACACCTTTGTTTCTATCACCAATAATATGATTCTCTGAATGATTTAACTTTACATATCTTGGAGTCTTCGAATTTGAATTTGTAGATGACTCTTATGTTTCCAAATCTTCCTCATCGCTAACTTCTTCATTATGTTCTACTGATCCATTTTAATTATAATTCTAATTTTGTGCTTGCACACTCTGACCTTCTTCTTCATCATTCGATTCATAAGAGCAAGATCTATCTGGTTTCTGAAAACTTTCATCCACTTTCACATTACCACTCTCATTTATCTTAGTCAATCTATGATTATAACATTTGTATTCTTTTCTCCTTGTAGAATAACCAAGAAATATTCCTTCATCACTTCTAGGATCAAACTTTCCTAAATATTCATCTCTCTTAAAGTAACATTTACTTCCAAAGATTCTAAAATACTTCACAGTAGGAATATGACCATACCAAAGTTCATAAAGAGTCTTACCAATACTATGCTTTATTTGAACTCAGTTTAATGTATAAATAATAGTGCTAAAAAATTCTCTCCAATATTTTTGTGAAACATTTCCTTCAATCATTATAGTCCTTAAAATGTCAAGGATTTTTCTATTTATTCTTTTTGCGACTCTATTTTGTTGT
This sequence comes from Thuja plicata, assembly GCA_018584345.1. Taxonomy (NCBI): domain Eukaryota; kingdom Viridiplantae; phylum Streptophyta; class Pinopsida; order Cupressales; family Cupressaceae; genus Thuja; species Thuja plicata. Next base: position 1,836,170 of record MU225820.1, on the reverse strand, counting down.
TGGGTTCACAAAGTAGATGTTTGTCTCTTTATTCCATGCTCATCATAATATGCATCAAATTATGTAGATGTAAACTCTCCACCTCTGTCAAATCTTAGACATTTCAACTTCATACTTGTCTTAGTATCAACTATATCTCTAAAGATCTTGAATTTGATGCAATCTCAATTCTAGTGCTTCCAATGATTCTACACATTCCATCCTTTAATTCCAAGTGATATCCCTTATTGACTAACTGTCCAATGGTTAAAATATTATGCTTTAAACATTCAACATATAAAACATAATCAATATTATTCTTACCATCAAGTGTAATTGATCCTCTTCCTTTGATCAAACAAGGAGCATTGTTACCAAATCCAACAACTCTACCATCATAGTGTTCAAGCTTCACAAATTTACTTTTCTCTTTGGTCATGTGATGTGAACATCCACTGTCAATAACCTAGTTATCTCTTTTATCCAAATGAAAAACCAAGGATCTTTCTTAATTAGGATTCTCATATTTGATAGCAATGAACACAATCTCACATCACTTTTCTCAGATTCTTCATTCATCAACAACATAGTAACATTTGTTCTGATATTAATGTCTGAACCTCTTATGCTTATCCTTAGGTTCTTTGTTAGTACATCTAGAAGAAATGTGACCAATCTTATTGCACGCAAATCACTTCAAAGGAAACTTTCCTTCATACTTTCTAGATCCCTTAGGTAGTATCTTTGCAAATAGGACTTGAAGTTATTCAAGCTCTCTTTCTTCTTTCTCAATTTGTTCCCATTTCTTAGCATATCTACAAAGATTAGATAAAATTTCATGAGGGATGAATCTTTTCTTATCCTTATAAATAGTAGCTTTAAATGCATATTCAACTTTAGTAAATCTAAATCTAAATTCACTCATTTGAAAAGAAGATAACTTACCAATCAATGTATCTCTTGACACAATAGTCACAATTCTGATTTATTTAATAGCAGTGATTTTATGATTGTATGCAGGAGGAAAGGATCTTAATATTTTAGAAAAATCTCATCTTCATCCAATGATCCACCAGTGCATATGATACCACAAATAAGGTCAGTGATCTTATTCACATAGGTAGTAATTTTCTCATCTTCACTCATCCTCAATGTTTCAAATTTTCCTTTTAGGATTTGTAGCTTCACTTGCTTTACAAACTTATCTCCTTCATATAATCATTCCAAATTTACCCATACTTCATGTGTGGTGAAGGGAACCCAGTGCATGTAAATTTGGTTTTCATTTCATTGTAATAAGGGATGGATCCTTTAGATCACCCACCTTGTGTTTTGATCCACTTTGTGTGGTCAATGGTCTCTAAGGTACATCTATAAACCTTGGGACACCTTAGTCCACTTGGATATTAAGTTTACATTTATTAGGTGCGATTAGGTATTTTAGGTGTTTTGAGTTTCTTGTTTTTTTTTCAAAGGATTTTGGATCATTTTGATCATATTTGGTCATTTCAAGGTGATAGGAATCCAATCCAAGTAATTTGGGTTCAAAATGTTGAAATTTGAAAAGTTGCAATGTTGTAAAAAAGTTGCTTGAGCAACTTTTCCAAAAGTTTCTTGAGAAGTTTGAATTTGGTTCCCAATGGTAATATCTATCCATGGGTTAGGTGGATCCATGGAATGAAGGTATTTTAATATGTCCAATCTTCTCTAATAGTTTTGGATGATGTGTACAAAGTTTTGATGCATTTTTGAATAAAATAAACCAGATTTCCTGAGCAATTGTTGTGTGTACATACGTGTGCAGATTAGTAGGGTTGAATGAATTACATGATCAGATATCTTAGTGAATCTTATTTCTATAACATTTTATTTTGTTTCATTTGGAGATGATTTGTGTAAGTTATAAGAAATTTGGTGAATACAGTCTAGGAAAGCCCTAAATCTAGGCATGTTGTACAAATGGAGCCCTAACTTTACATTTATCTTGTTGAAACTCATGAACACTTGGGAAATTCAAGTTAGGTATGTACTTATAATGATTATGGAGGCTCATATCAAGATTTGGAGTTCTGGTATTTTTGGCATCAAGCCCTAGGCTAAATATCCTAATGTACTTAGCCAGTCAAGCATGTACAATTGTGTGCAGCCAAGAAATTTGATTGGAAGGAAAAATTAAAAGGGTGTTTTGGACCATTTGAAGATATGAGAAGACTTCCAAAACCTTGCATCGATTCTACGAACCCATCCTTAACCACTTGCTTTGTAATCCAAGCCTAATCTGGCCAATTAGGTTTGTGACCATTGTGAGGGTTTAATGTTGTTGGAGTACAGTTGGTCCTTGGTGCTTTGGGGATCTTTGTAACATCAAAAAGGGTACCTAAAAAAGGGCCTCATTCATTTTATTCCTTCCATGATAAAAAATTTCATAGGAAAAACCACTTAGAAAAGGCTACAAGGATTCATAGGAGAGTAAGAGATCTTGGTGTTGTGAGTGTTGAGGAATCAATTGGTTGGGTGATTCCTTGTCCTAATAGCCTAAGTGAAGTTTCCCAACCATTATATTGGTTTTTTGAAGGCACTGGTAAAGATTTCCATATTTTGGCTTCATTTAGGGAAGGTGTCCCTAAATCCCAATTTTGGAAGATCTTGGAAAAAGCCTAGAAGTGACCATTGGGGTAAAGGAAGTGTCAAAATCCCATAGGAAGTAACTAATCCATATTTCTACAAGGTTGGTGGAGTTTTATTGGAATAAATCCTACGCTGAAGGGTCGTAGAATTGATAGCCCATCTTTGTCCTTTCCCATTGTTCTCTTTGCATCAGGTGGTATCAGAGCACTAGCAATGATCTTTGGCAAGGAGTTTTAAACATGGGACATAGAACAGAAGAGAAGGGTGAAGAATAAGTCCCCTCAAGTAAAACCACTATAGAATTGGAAAAGATAGTGATAGAACAAGATGTTAGAAGTAGGAGAATTGAATAAGAGTTAGCAAAGTTGAAAAACAACCAGGGAAGAAGAGTTGCATAGGAGTCAAAAGAAGATGAAGAAGAGGCTCCCATCCATGATTGAGGAGAGATAACTTATGATCAAATACACCTCCTAGAATCCATTCAAAGGGTTGGGAGGAAAGACAAAGCTGATCTACCAATGTTGTGTGGTAAGATGAATCTAGAATAGTGCATGTAATTGATAGAAGCATTAGAAAACTATTTTGAGTTTGAAGAGGTATCTGAATGCTAGAAGGTGAAGTTTGATAAGTATAAGATGAAGGGTCCAACCCTCAGGTGGTGGAACTTCCTACAAAATGAAACGGTAGAAGAATAAAGAAACCCTATCACTACTTGGAAGAAGATGGTGATTGAAATTAAGAGACAATTTGTCCCTGAGGACTATGAGGTGCTTCCACATAAGAAACCTCAAAACCTAAGACAAAAAGACCTTGATGTTAGTGCCTACATTAAGGAGTTCCATAGAATGACCCTCAAAGAAAAGATACCAGAGAATGAGAAACAAAAATTGGCAAGGTACTTAAATGATTTCAGATTTATTATCCAAGATGAACTCAGTTTGTTCAACCCCAATAGTTTACACACATGCTACCAAATGAAACTAAGGGTTGAAGAGAAGAAAAAGAGAAAAGGATAAAAAAAATGGTAGAAGTAGAGGGAAACATTTATGAAGCAGGGGTAGATTCAATGGCAGAAGATCATTTCCAAGGAACCAAGGTGAATCTAGAAATCAAGAATTAGAGGGACAGTCAAGTAGTAGGGGTGCTTTCAGAGGTAGAAGATTAAACATTAGGGAAATTTTTGGTGGAAGAGGACCCAATACCTTCACTGGTAAATGATTCACACATAACCATATTGAGCATCAATCCTTTAGGTGGCCTGAGAAGCTTGGTACAAATTGGAAAGGAGGAGATAGAAGGGTCCAGTTGACACAAGAAAATGATACTCAGAGTGTATTCTCTTACCACGCATAAACCTCAAGGCCTGCAAATCCAGAGCAAGGAGAATGTCTTATAATTCAAAGAACTCTCTTAATAGTACCTTCCACTACATAACCACCTCAAAGGAAGTCATTGTTCAGGAAAAATTGCAAGGTGAATAATAAGGTATGCAAAGTTATAGTAGATTTAGGATCAACAAATAATATTGCTTCTAAAGAGTTGGTATCTAAGTTAAAGCTTAAAAGAATCCCTCATCCATGTCCTTATAAAGCCTCATGGTTGATAAATCAAAATAAAAATCTCATTTGTGAACAAGTGTGGGTAGATTTAACCCTAGGAGAGTATATGGATAGAGTATTGTGTGATATCACGGAGATGGATGCATTTCACCTATTATTAGGTAGATCCTGGCAGTTTGATGTAGTGCTAAGCATGATGGGAAAACCAATGTCTACACCATAACCAAAGGTGATATTGAATATGTCATGAATCCAATTCTTGATGATGGGAAAGAGAAACATGTTGTAAGTAGTATCTTGTGTGTGGGGGAGAAGGAGTTCATGAAAGTGTTAAAGGAGAAGAACATACCATGTTTTGCACTTGGTGTAAGACCTTAGAAGACACCCTTAGAGAATCCCATAGTCAAAGGCACAGGAAGAGATGTAGGTCCTAAAGAATTCAAGGCACTGTTGGATTAGTACAATGGTCTGATTGTAGAAAGTACACCAAAAAATTTACCACCATAGAGAGAAGTAAGTCATTGCATAGACCTCATACCAAGGGCCACTCCCAAATAAAGAAGCCTACAAAATGACCCCTGAACATAATAATTAAATAACAAGATAAATTGAAGAGTTATTATCAAAAGGGTTCATTACGAAAAGTTTGAGTCCATGTGCAGTCCTTGCGGTCCTAGCACTTAAGGAGGGTACATAGTGACTATGTACAGATTATAGTGAAATCAATAGGAAAACCGTCAGATATAGGTTTCCTATGACTAGAATACAGGATCTAATGGATTGTTTAGGGAGTGCAAGTTACTATTTAAAGGTTTATCTCAAGAGTGGTTACCATAAGATAAGGATAAGGTGTGGACAGGAGTGGAAGACAACATTCAAGACTGCAGATATTCTGATTTTTAGCAAGGATAAGGATGAACATCTCAAGAATTTGGATATGATATTGAAGAAACTTCATGAGGAACAACTCAAGGTAAATTTGGAGAAGTGTGTTTTCCTACAAGAAGAACTTGTGTTCTTAGGATTTGTGATATCCAAGAATAGTCTCAAGATGGATCTTTCTAAGTTTGAAGCCATCCTCAATTGGCCACCACCTACTACTTTTTCAGAGGTAAAAAGTTTCCATGGTTTTTGTAGTTTCTATAGGAAATTTATTAGAAACTTCAGTGGCATATGCACTCCTATCATTAATACTATTAAAGGAGGAAATAAATGTACTTTTGTGTGGACTAATGAAGCTAATGAATCATTTGAGTTTCTGAAAAAGAAGATTGTAGAGCAACCCATCCTAGTTCTACCAAATTTTCAAAAATTCTTCTAGTGGAATGTGATGCAAGCAATAAGGCTATTGGTGGGGTTTTGAGCCAAGAAGGGAAACAATTTGCCTTCTTCAGTGAAAAGTTGAATGAAACTAAGAAAAATTATTTAACTTATGATATTGAACTATATGCCATGGTTCAGTCACTTAGGAAATGGAGGCATTATTTATTTCCTAAGGAATTCATTGTCTTTACTAACAATCATTCTCTTAGTTTTCTGAATAGGCAAGAGAAGCTTCACCATAGGCATGTCAAATGGATGGAATTATTACAATCCTATACATTCTCCATTAAGAATAAGAAAGGAATTGTGAATAATGTTGTTGATGCTCTTAGTAGGACGAAATTAACTATTCATACTATCTAGTTACAAATTGTTGGAGTTCATGCCATGAAAGACATGTATGCCATAGCTGATGAATTGAAGGAGGCCTATCAAGTTTGTATAGACATGACAAAGAGGTATCACACTGATTTATCAGAGTTTCTTGTGTAGGATGGATTACTTTTCAAACGTAGTTTACTTTGTGTGCCTAAAGGATCCATAAGGGAGAACGATATCAAAGAAAAGAAGTGTGGTAGGTTGGCAAGGCACTTTGGTGTTGATAAAACACTAGAACTTGTGAGGAGATTCTGTCACTGGCCCAAGTTGCAGAAATATGTGAGGAAGTATGTGGAAAGTTGTTTGGTTTATTAGAAAGAAAAGGGTCACACATCCAATGTAGGGTTGTACACTCCATTTCCTATCCCTTCAAAGCCATGGGATTCTGTAAGTATAAACTTTTTCCTAGGTCTTCCTAAAACCAAAATTGGATTTGACGATGTCTATGTAGTAGTGGATAGATTTTCTAAAGTGGAAAACTTTATACAATGTAGAACCACTCATGATGCCTCTGACGTAGTAGTTTTATTCTTTAGGGAATTTTTTAGACTCCATGGATTACCATTATCAATTATATCTGATAGAGATCCTAAGTTTTTGGGACACTTTTAGAGAACATAATGGAAAAATCTTGGAACTAATGTGTCTCTGTCCTCTGCATATCATCCACAGTCTAATGGTAAGACTGTGGTCATAAATAGGTCTCTTGGAAATATTTTTAGATGTCTAACTCAAGATCATGGAGCTACTTGGGATTCCATTCTGGCCGAGGAAAAATTTTCTTACAATGATTCTGTCAATAGGAGTACTAGTTTGACTCCTTTTCAAATTGTGTATGGTGTTCACTCTAGAGGTGTATTGGAACTTAGAGATGTTAGGGATATGGAGAAGAGGAGTGCCTTAGCATAATATTATTCTGAAGTGATGAAGGATATCCATGAAAAGGTGCAGAAAAAGTTACAACATACTTTTGAAAAGTATAAAGAGAGTGTAGACAAGATGAGAAGAGATTTGCAATTTAAAGTGGGAGATATGGTGATGATTCACCTTAAGAAAGAAATTATACCTAAGTAGAAGGGTACTAAAATCATGATGAAGAAACTTGGTGCTTTCAAAATCCTAAACAAATTTGGCAACAATGCTTACAAGATTGACTTGCCTTCTCATAATGGTTTATATCCTATTTTTAATGTTGCTGAAATTTATGCATATAAAGGTTCTGTTAGTGGTGATTGTATTGTAGGTGATCCATATCCTCAACAGAACAATGTGATGAAAGACTTTCCCACACTATACATTCATGAGATTGCATGCATTCTAGATAAAAGGGTGAGTATGAAAACTAGGAGAACCACTTATTATGAGTATTTGGTCAAAAGGAAGAATCATACTCTGGAAGATGACACTTAGATGACTCCTAAAGCAATTTTGAAACCATGATTTAAGCTTGAAGATATTCCAACTCAAGAGACTTGAGTTCATTTTGTCTTGAGGAGTATGGTGCAAGGCACCTAGTGCATGTACATTTGGTTTTCATTTAATTGTAATAAGGGATGGATCCTTAAGATCATCCACCTTGTGTTTTGATCCACTTTGTGTGATAAAGGGTCTCTAAGGTGCATCTATAAACCTTGGGACACCTTAGTGCACTTGGATCTTAAGTTTACATTTATTAGGTGTGATGAGGTGTTTTAGGTTTTTTGAGTGTCTAGTTTTTGTTTCAAAGGATTTTGGATCATTTTGATCATATTTGATCATGTCAAGGTGATAGGAATCCAATCCAAGTCATTTGGGTTCAAAATGTTAAAAATTGCAAAAGTTGCAATGTTGTAAAAATGTTGCTTGAGAAACTTTTCCAAAAGTTGCTCAAGAAGTTTGAATTTGGTTCCCAATGGTCATAACTATCCATGGGCCATTTAGATACATGGAATGAAGGTATTTTAACATGTCCAAGCCTCTCCAATAGGGTTGGATTATGTGTACAAAGTTTTGATGTATTTTTGAATAAAATAAACCAAATTTCCTGAGCAATTGCTGTGTGTAAGGACGTGTATGGATTGATAGGGTTGAATGAATTCCATAGTCAGATAGCCTGGTGAATCTTCTTTCTAGGACATGTGATTTTGTTTCTTTTGGAGTTGATTTGTGTAAGTTATAATAAATTTGGTGAATACAGTCCAGCGAAGCCCTAAATCTAGGTCTATTGTACAAATGGAGCCCTAACTTGACATTTATCTAGTGGAAACTTGTAGACACTTGGAAAATTAAATTTAGGGATGTATTTATAATTATTTTGTAGGCTCAAGTCGAGATCTGGAGTTCTATTTTTTTTGGCATCAAGCCCTAGGCTAAATATCCAAATGTATTTAGCTAGTCAAGCATGTACAGTTGTGTGCAGTCGATCAATTTGATTGGAGTGACCAAGTAAAAGTGTGTTTTGGAGAATTTTAAGATATGAGAAGACTTCCCAAACCCTACATCAATTGTGTCAACCCATCCTTAACTATTTTCTTTGTAATCCAAGCCTAATCTAGCCAATTAGGTTTGTGACCATTGTGAGGGTCCCTACATTTTGTGTGCAAAATGTTGGGTCCCCCTTTTTTCTCTTTTGGCTCTTGCCTTGTTTTCTTTGCCTTTATTTCTTTTGTTTTCCTCTCCAATTTTTTCTTCCCGCAAGGTTTGTTTGGTTTTTTCTTTTTTCTTTCGTGTCTCTGGGACCTGGTCCTGAAGTTAGTTGTTTCCTTTCTAGAGCTAGATTTTGGACTCTGGCATTCTCTGCCACGATGTCTCCTTCTCGCAAAAGACATGGTTGTTCGGAATCCCCAGGCCCGGAGTCTAGGGGTTCGCTTGTTCCAAAGTTCGTAGGAAAGAAGGTAACTTGATTGTTTTTTCCCTCGGGTATAAATATGATTTACATGTCACTTTCACAGTTACCGCAATTAAAAACACTTAGAGTTTTTAGAGTGATTCTTTGGCGATTTGAGTGTGATTAAGTACAAATTGCTCTGAGATTAGTGGGTAACTACGAGTTATCTTTGGTAGTTGTTCATGAGTGTTGGAGGTCAAGGCTTTTGCAAAGTGATCCTAGTGCCTCCTCCCTTCGCCATTCTTTAGATCCACAGGTTGGTTTTCTGGTTCGTGCCCTTGCTTTGTTTTGTTTTTGTTTCAGTTTTGCTTTGTTTGGTTTCTATTTTTGTGTTTCTTACTATTTGGTTTGCCACCCGTTGGTGGGTTGGCTCTGCCAGAGGGTTATCTTCCCTGTGTGCAGTTATAGGATTAGTGTACATTTTGTATTATGTTTTAGGGTAGCCATTGTGCATCATGTTTAGGGTGTATATTTTTGTTTATGCTGTGAATGATGTATATCTTTGTATATTGCATGTATATATGCTTTGGCCCTCGGCCCTCCTATATTTTTTATGTGTATATGTTATGTATATCCCTTATAGCTCGTGAGTTCTTCATGCTTTGTTGTGCATTTTTACCCCATGAGACCGTGCTCATCAAGATAGAGTCGCCATGGTTCAAACTCGGCACCTCGCTGGTTCGAACCATGGTGGCTTTCTGTCTCCTCTGTCTTGCCGCATTGATGGCGAGATTAATTTCCCACGTATGAGCATTTAAAATGTGTCCAATCTGGCATTCATTCTTACCTTGTGTCGGCCCACTCATCCTAATTAATGTCATAAACATCTTTACGCTGCCTATCATCTTACCACGTGCCAACACATGTCGACCAAAGTACAACTTGTTGCTGGTCACATCGGCAACGGTAGTTTGTCCAAAATCTGGACCTCCATCTAGATCTTGTCTTTTGCTTTTCCTTGTCACCATGTCAGCACACTCTGGAATGATAAGTCATGTTCATTTTAGATACTCTAGAAATTTTGATTTATGTACTAATGCTTGTTTGACAGGTACGGGTTGGTGAAGAATCTCTCAGAGTTATAACTTATGTTTATATATGTCCTAACAGTTTTCTGGTCTTGCAAGTTGCGGATAGATTAATTGAAGATGTCTGACGATTTCACTCCTCCTAATAGTCCGGAACTACCCACTACCTCTATCCAGGCAGCTACAAAATCAAAGATGGAAAGAATGTTAGTGAAGCTTCCTTTGACCTCCAAGTATCTGAAGGACAGAGGTATTGCGGGATCCAAGATAGACTCCAAAGTTTAGGAAATCACAGGTCCAGACCCTGGGACTTGGGTCAAATTACAAAGTTTAATCCAGGTAATTTACAAGTTAAAGGCCGAAGGGGATAAGATAGCTACTTTCTTAGCTACCTCCGACATCATAAAGGCTGCAAAATTTCCATGTGCAGTGTAGTCACCTAAACTAATTGGGTAGCTAGCGATACTATACAATGCTGCCAATCGCTCAGTTATGCTCCCGTATCCCCAACCACTACAATATCCCACCACAATTATCACATTAGATGCTCCCACCTTTGCCTCCAGGTTGGGAATTCTGTAGTTCAAAGGGTCCGTCGTCATCACCAGGGCCAAATCATTAAAGGAATTTGGTGATGCCGAAACCATTTCCTAGCAATATCTTAACAGTCAGTGGCTGAATTCTCCAAAGTGAGACTATAAAAGGATGAAGTTGGAAATTCCCCGCGGGGATTTCAAGAAGCCCATTCTGGCGGGCATCATATTTTTATGCAGGATTTTTGGATGGCCCCATGCCCAGGAATTCTCGTCGTGGATGTATTATTTTCTATACTGTATCACAACACACAATAGGACTTTCAACTAGGTGTCCATTATATCAAACCATGTGGATACCCAAATGTGGACCGTCAAGTCTAGAATTCACAATTTTATATGACATCATATGTGTTGTGGGCATTGGCACAACAAAGGCTAACTTTTCAAGGTCTTGGAACAACTGGGGAACTTGGGAACAGTCTGGGACAAGTTACACCATGAGATCATTATCCCCAACTACAGTGAGAGCTCATTTTCCTGAACTTATGCCAGGTAAATGATGCCTTCATTTACCATAATATTCTAACACTTACTCGATATTCTGGGTACCATCTCTCACAAGTAGCAATGACATTGGTTAATCTCCTATGGCCAGTACTTTATTCAGTTCTAGCATCACACCTACATCAGGGTGATAGGCTTCAATTGGAAGCCCTATCTTCTTCCCCGGTATTGCGGGGATAGAATTATTCTCTTGGAATTTTGCAGGCAGATGATGGATCTGCACACCTTCTTCACATTGAAGAAGGTCATCAATGTACTATTCCCTTTCTCTGGCAGGAATTACACATGTAGTCTCGCCATGGCTTGGGGGGTAGATAAAGAATTTAAAAGTTTGGGGTTGGTTGAATTCAACCAAGCCCAGAGAAATTATGATCCCCACAGAAAGATTGCTGCAACACTACCTCGGGTGTCCCCACCGCATAAGGAAGATGTTGAAGACTTCTAGGCCGATTTCCAGGATAGTTTTGATCTCCGGGCCTGAAAACATACAAGGATGAGCAAAGGGCTCATGGAAACGCTGGACTTTTAGAATTTCTCGAAGGGTTTCAAAGATGGTGGGCCTCTGGAAGATCCAGAATACAAAGGACATGGGCTGGATAAATTAGACCTCCCTCCAGTGGATTGGGCCACTCCAGAGGATTTAATGATTGAAGGGGTATGCTGCCCCATCATAGAAGCAAGTCACAGGTACTTTTCCCGGGTGTGCCCCAAGAGCACTTGAAAGAAATCAACGGTCAAGAATACCATTCCCTCTTCGGTCGGTGTCAGACCTTCTTCATCTGCCATGGCCATTGAAGTAAGTGTAAGTAAAGGGAAAGAGAAAGAGGGATTCCAAGTGCCCAAGTCACCTTCTCAGATTCCCACCTTTTTGATGGCCTAGTTGCATGAGCAAATGGAGTCGACAAAGCTGGCTAGCCAACAAATCAGCATGCAAGTATCTGTCAGTCTCCCGATCACTCCAGCTGCATCTACCCACCCAGCGAAGCCCCCTTCTTTGGAAGCAATGATGAACAGACAAAATTTCATTGAGGCGGAGTCTACCAACATTCTAGATACTGGGGCTTCACTCACAAGGAGAAATAAAATGACTGTGACCCCTATACCAAGTGCCACCCTGGGTATGCCAGAGAAGCTCCCAGTAGATGTAAGTTTGGACTCTCCCAAAATGGAAGACATTTCAGACTCCTCTCTGCCACATGATGATTTTGATGATACCTTCTCAACAAAGGAGCTTCTGGAAATTTAGGAAGGTGTTAGTCATGCAGTGGAAGAAATTGAAGCTCAGGATAAAGAAGTCTGTGTAGAAGAAAAAATTCCCATAGAAAAGGATATATCAGAGCAGGAGGCTTGGGAAGTAATCCAAACAGAACCTGAGCAAGAAAGAATACCGGTCCAGGAGACCGAGGATACACCGAGGTAGACCACAAATGAGAAACTGATGGAAGGAGAACCTAGACCCCAGGGAACAACTGTACCCCCAACCATCACGCTCCAAGTGCCTTTGGAAACTTCCAGTGACCAAGTGCCCCGAAGAACTTTTGGTGAGGTCATAACAGCTGTCGCCTTGTGAAAATTTGGCCAACGACCTCACCCACCTCTAGAATATGTCCTAGAGGAGGAGAATATTGAAGTAGATGAGGCCAATAAGGCCCAGGAACAATAGTAGCAAATGGACTAAGAAGTCCCAGAGGAGGAAAATAAAGAAGCTGCTAATACCACCAGGGAAGATGAAGTCCCTAAAAATATTGAGACTAAGACCAGGGAAAAGATCTCGAGTCATATTACAAGAGACATTAGCATGGCAGAAAATATCAAGGATTTAGAAGAACAAGAAATAGGAAAAGAACACGAAAAGAAAGAACTGAAACAAGAGCCCGAAGATAACACACGCTCTAGGAATGCGCCACCGAATTCTGAAAGGGATCCTAATGAATAGGTATTGGCAGCAAGGCCGTCCTAGCCACCCCAATGGCTGGTAGAAACTAAGAAAAGGAAGGCTTTGACAGTGACCAAAAGTGCTCCACTCTCATTGGGTGAGATGATGGCCAGGAATGCCGAGGTGAAGAAACCCAAGAAGGCGCAGGTGGTCCATACTCTTCGGACCAACCCAGCGGGCAATTCCGTTGCGGTTATCGCAACACCCCCAGCAAACACAGATGCAGAGGCTATAAGGCCTGAAGACTACAATATAATAGAGGTAGATTTGGGGAAAAGAGACAAGAAAGGAGAACTAGACTTTCTAAAAGAGGCTACCAAGGTGATAGAGGCCCAGTATATAAAACAAGGCTAGAAGCTGCAAGAGGAAAGAGAAACAAATGCCAATCTCCTAGCGCTTCTGGCAGAATTAACACGGCCTTTGGCCAAAGTCCTCCCTAGAACCCCCTCTTCCAGATTGCTGCTTGCATAAGGTGATGTAGACTCTCTGCGCATAATGAAGAAGAAGGCGCAAGTAGTGGATGGGTGGGCGGTTGAACAAGTAACTGCAATGAGAGAATTTTTAGCAGTGTCCCTCCCGGACTTTTACAGGGTGGATCTCATCCTCAGCCATGCAAGAAGCTCCACTCAGATACGGGAGCTAGACTTGGAAAAATATGAGAAGTGGAAGGCCGAGTTGGAAGAGATCCACAACCTAGGTGAGGAGGTTGCCACAGAGTCCAGCATTTTGGGAGAAGAATCATATGATTCCCTCCAGGTTGAGTACTCCAGACTTGCCCTCAAAATTGAGGTTTGCAAGGAATTGGTTAAGACCTTAAAAGAGAAGTTGACATCTGTCCAATATCCCTTTGGTTTATTCAAGACATTTGTGGTTGGGGTATCACAAGTTGACCCCTTCACCACCGGAACATGTACCCTGAAGGACCATGGCCTAAGCAAGTTCGATGAGCAGATGGAATCCCTGTATCTGCTAGGTGGAGATTTCAACCAAGGAAGGTTGTCCAGATTGTCAAAGACCATGGTTCGGTCACATGATGCCATCAAAATGGTGGACAAATTCTGGAACGGGGCCGGAGAGGTGGAGGAAGCATTTGAGGCTATCTGCAGCCGGTTGGAAAGCATTCGGGGCGTGGATGAGGAAGTCCTAAGCCAAGTGATGGAAGCTTGGGAAAAATCATGAAGTAATAAATTTCTTTGGATTCCAGAGAATCCAACCAACACCATATTTTGTATTCTTTATTCTTTTGGAACACAAGTTCCCAGATCCCGGAGTCCCGGATCCCACATTTTTAAATTCTTCAGGTGACCCGTGTCTCGGTTCCCAATGTCAATCAGTCACTTTCAGGGCAGTAATAAAGGTTTTCAGAAGATGGGTAACATCAACAAGGCATGTCATCTTGAGGGGAGGTTTCTGACAGATGGTCTCCCCAAGGCACCATTTCAACGTTACACCTGTGCATCAGAGACAGGGTGTTGCTTTCCCATTTATGGGGCATATAGCCTTGATCCCCAGGGGATCATATTTCTTCTTTCCCCTCCTGGCTCTCTTCTTGAGGTCGATTCTTTCACTCCATCTTTCTTGTCTTATTCTTCTGACATGTCAGGCCTTTTCCGTCTCGAGTTCTTTTGTAGCGTGGTGCAGGTAGTACCGGCCACCGGGTAATGTATTTTATTGTCAAGTGTAAAATAAGTTAGGGTTAGGTTTAGGTCAGAAGATCTGTATAAATAATAAGTCTGACCTCATTCCAAGGGTCAGAAAAATTGATGATTTTGCAGTCCATAGCTAATAGCAATCTGGTTTTCTCATTTCTTAGTTGCAGAGCTCAATGCTCCATAATTTAAGCTTTCAGTAGTTAAATGATCCCTTGGGGCCACCATTTTATCACGTGCCAGTGCTTGCTGGAAAGATATTAATGAAGAAGGAAGGGTTCTCTCAATGATGTTGTTGGCACTCTATCTTCTAGGTTAATGGTATTTTATGCTCTGTGTTCTTCATGTCCTTTGCTCTAATGCTTAAAGTAGATTAACAACCTCCTTTCTTTTGCTATTGATAAAATATGAACTGATGGTTGTGTATTTCTTTGGTATTTTGTGTAGTGTGTTAGAGCATTGTTGATGTTTTGAATATTTAGCATAACTATAGGTAGATGAAATACTTCTAACTCTGCAATATCTTTTTAAGTTTATTTGCTAAACGAATGCAAGCTTGGAGAAAACCCCACTTACCTGAATCCCTGGAGTTGATGAGTTGAAGATAACCAACTATCCCCCTCAAAAATAGTCACATCTCCCAACCGAGCCCTGCAGTATCGAGACCTGACTCTCGCGTGCTTGGAGGCCTGGGGAATCTCATTTCCCTGGACAATCTTTACAGGTGGAGTTGGCCAGTACCCCGGTACCCGGTGACAACTTACATCTGTTGGCAGACCTGGTTGTAAAGTCCTGTAAATAGGTCCTTAGAGATTTGGGGATCTTTGTACATCAAAAAGGGTACTTGAAAACAATCCCCATTCATTCTATTCCTTCCATGATCAAAAGTTGCATAGGAAAAACCACTTAGAAAAGGCTACAAGAATTCATAGGATAGTAAGAGATCTCAGTGTTGTGAGTGTTGAGGAATCAATTGGTTGTGTCATTCCTTGTCCTATTATCCTAAGTGAAGTGTTTGAACCCTTAGATTGGTTGGTTGAAGGAATTGGTGAATATTTCCACATTTTGGCTCCATTTAGGGAAGGTGTCCCTAAATTACAATTTTGGAAGATCTTGGAAAAAGCCTAGAAGTGACCAATGGGGTAAAGGAAGTGTCAAAGAAGCCTAGAAATTAAGGAATCCATATTTCTACAAGGTTGGTGGAGTTATATTGGAATAAAACATAAGTTTAAGGGTTGTAGAAGCAATAGCCCATCTTTGTGCTTTTCCATTATGCTCTCTGCATCAATGTGCAGTCTCCAATCTGTTAAATGTTTGTATAATCAGCATCTGATAAGGCACTCTTCAAGACATCATTTTCTCTAATATTAATCTTGAATTCTTCCTTCTTATCATCAGTCACAGTAGAAAGATCAGTATGAGGCTTGTAATCTTTCTTTCTAACAACCCAATGTTCTTCACTAAGCCATCTCAAGTGAGTAATAATTTGGTCCTTCCACGTCAAAAATATTTGTATTATGTGGTGGTTGCTATGTGTTGATCTTGCTTTCATTTTTATCATTCAGATCTGAGATTAAAGTTTATCTCTCACTCCCCCACTCTTTATTATCATCTTTTTTACATTTTCTATGCCAACATCGAAGGTATAATTAGTAAAGAGAAATAGAATTAAGTGGTAAGGATATGCGGAAGAGAATGATAGAGAGGGAAAGAGAGAATAAAGGAATCTTGTAGGAGAGAGAGAGAGAGAGAGAGAGAGAGATTATGGTTGGGCTATCTCAAATTAGAGGATTATTTATGTTCCCTAGAAACCTTTTACCATTAATCTTGCACCCTAAACCCTATGAAGAGTGGGTTAGGGAGATATAGAGAGGTTATGGAAGAGAGAAGAGGAGGATAGGGGTAAGGGTTTGGGGGAGGGATGTCTATAGGGAGGGAGAGAAATAGAGAGGGGGTAGATAGAGAGGGAGATCTATATGGGTCTCTCTATCTCTCTCTCTCTCTCCCACATCATCCTTCCATACACATATCTCCCCCTATCCATCTCCCCATATCTCTCTCCATTTCTCTCTTTCTATTTGTTGATTAACTAATGAATATTTAATGGAGATGATGAAGATCGAGTGATACCAAGTATCATGATTATATAAATGGTTAGATTATTTGTTGTTTTGTCATTGATTTCAAGCAATTGATTAATTTATTTTTATTGTGTTACCATATCTTAAGAGGATAAGTTAAATGGGTGACAAATACATATCAAACAATGATGAAGTTATGATGTTATATTTGTTTTCTATAATATATTTGATGTTATTAAATCAGTACATTTGATTGATCAAGTTGGGGACTGCAATAAATTAAGTTATGACTGAAAGAGATACTTTACTAAGCTAGACAGATTCAGTCAGTAGAATTTTATGTGATTCGGTTACAATTACTGAACATCGAGCACTGAGCATCGATAACAAGTTAGACACCGAGCAGTGAAATAAGTCAGTTACCTAGTTGCAAAGCAAGTTTTATTGAGTGCAGTATACTGATATTAAATGATGATGAAATTGAATTTAATGTGAAGCAATGTTGAGCTAGATGAGGAAATGAATTAAATGAATTTTGTTACAAGATCTACGAATGAGAAATTCAATGTGAATATCTAAGGTGAAGATCAAGCAGTTAAATACAAAAATGAAAGTTCCAAGAAAAGTTACAAGTTCCAAGGTAAAAGCGATTTGGTTTACCGAGTTGAGAAATTTGAAGAAGATGATCGAACGACTGAGTGCAAAGGAAGGAAAATAAAATTAAGGAAATTAAGAGGCACAAGTATGTATTTATAAGGAATGAGGATTACACACAGTGTAAGGCTATTGGCGAATTGAACAAAGAAGGAAAGAAGTTGAAGAAAAACATTTACCGAGTAGGACAGAGAAAGACAGATTGAAGAATCTACAATCTAAGAAAGAGAACAATGAAGTATGAGATGTCAGTATTCAATTGAGCATAAAAGATCTAATCCAAGCATAGTGAGTTTCTAATTTTTACAGATCAAAGTTTATTGTTTCTTATTAATATTTGTAATAGAGAAATCTCTTAACCGAGTGGATTTAACTATCCTATTTGTAAAACCTAGACTTAGGTGAAATTCCAAAAGAGTGTTTGAAGACCTCTAACAAGGCCACTCCTAATAGGGTGAAGATCTTAACAGATCTGAGGTAAATCCTCTAACAGGGTCACATTTAGCAATTGTGTTTGTAATCTTTAACATGATTAGATCTTAACCGAGTGCACTTCAGAAGGGTGAATTTTTATTATTAGTTACAATTCCCACAGAGGTTTTCCCAAATTGGGTTTCCTTGTTAAATCCTGTGCCATTTGAGTTAAACTGAGTTATATCATGTGTTAATGAGTTAATATGATGTTGCTAAGTTTGAATGATTGATTGATGCTTATGTTATTTGGTGAATTGGTTATTTACTATATTCAGTACTTACCGATTGAATTATTGAGTTCAGTTTTAAGAGTTTAAGTTTGATTTGTCTGATTCACCCCCCCCCCCCTCCTCAATGGGACTAACAAATGGTATTAGAGCATTGTTACTCTGAAGTGATANAATTATTGAGTTCAGTTTTAAGAGTTTAAGTTTGATTTGTCTGATTCCCCCCCCCCCCCCTCCTCAATGGGACTAACAAATGGTATTAGAGCATTGTTACTCTGAAGTGATAAGTTTAAAGGACTTGATTTAAGATCTAAAGATGTATAAGAGGGAAGCACCAAAGGTGAATATGGATCACTTCTCTACATGGAAAAGTAGAATGAGGTTGCATGTGTCTAGAGTAGGAGAATACAAAATTAACTATCTTGAGAATGAATATGTAGCACTGACTACTGCACCTTTGACTATCAATGAGAAAATACAAAAACATGAACACACACAAGTCATGATTGAGATTTCATCTACACTTACCGACTAGGAATATGATGAGCTTGATGGTTGTACTACTACGAAACAGATGTGGGATAATATTTTTTTGACCTATGGTGGAGATTAGCATGTTCAGAAGGCTAAATTAGAAAGCTTGAGAGGAAAACTTGACTCTATGAGGATGAAGGAGAAAACATAATACAATATAGTACAAGACTTAAGGAGACTGTTAATTCTATCAGAGGAGCTGGTGGTATCATAACAGAGGATGATGTTACAATAAAAATGTTGAGAACTCTTCTACTGAGCTATGCCATTTGTGTATCTACTATACAAGAGCTAAGATCTATACCCTAGATGAATGTTTCACTACATGCCACTATTGGTAAGTTAATTGCATTTGAGTTAAATGATTTTGACAATAGTGTGCCTGCTAATTCTAAGATTGAATCTGCATTTAAGTCTACTTTAAATATTGGAAAGGCTAGGGAAGTAGCTTCTAGAGATGGTTATTTGAGTAGTGCTACTAAGAAATTCTATAGTTGCGTTGAAGGACTTGAAGAACTATTTACTGAATGTGATGAGAATGAAAAATAATTTGAAGCTTTGTTGGTTAGAAGGCTACAAAGAGGAAAAGGAAAATACCGATGTAAGTTACCCTTGAAATGTTTTAATTGTGATAAAATTGGTCACTTTGCATCTAACTATCCAGAGAATGATAAGGAGGAAAAGAAAGATAAGGACAAGAGAGATAAGGAGGAAAAGAAAGATAAGGACAAGAGAGAAAATAGATTTAGGAGATACAGAGACTACAAAAAAAAAGGTAAGAAATCTTGTTATATTTCTAATGAAGGAAAAAGTGATGATGATTCTATTAAGAGCAATGAGGAAAAATAAGTTGGTTATATTGCTATAAAAGATGATTCTGGTGAAGAAGAACCTAGAGCCCTAATATCACTAGTAAGTAAGAATGAAACATGGATTAGAGATAGTGGTTGTTCACATCAAATGACTGGTGACACACTTAAGTTTATTTCCTTGGAAAAGAATGATGAGGGTTATGTTAGATTTGGTAATGATGCTCCATATTATGTTAAAGGAAAAGGATCTATAATTCTACTAAATAACACAAGATGTGATGATGTTTATTGGGCTGAAGGATTAAAGTATAAAGTGTTGGACAGCTAAACAATGCAGGTCACCAACTAGAATTTTAATATGGAAGAGTGAAATTATTTGATGAGAAGAGAAATCTAATTGCTACTGGAGAAAAATCTAAAGGTAATCAATTTTATCTTGATACTTCTATGAAGATTTTCCTATTTGTTAAAGTTGAAGATGTTTGGTTATGGAACAAAAGGCTTTGTCATGTTAATTTTGACAACTTAATCATCAGTAAGAAGAATAGAGAAAGAGGACTACCGAGACTTGAAAAACCAGAGAATGCTATGTACAGAGAATATCAGATGGGTAAGATGAATAAATCAATTTTTGCAAGAAAGACGTATATTACACAAGGAATTTCGGATTTGGTTCATACTAATTTATGTGGACCGATGAAAACTCAAAGTTATTATGGAGATAAATATTTTATTTTATTTGTGGATGATTATTCTAGAATGATGTAAGTAATGTTTTTAAAAGAAAAAATTGATACATTTCAAATGTTTAAGCGGTATAAGGCCCAATTGAAAATAAAATGGAAGACAATTGAAATGTATGAGATCCGAAAGAGGAGGTGAGTTTACTTTTGATGAGTTTACATTCTTTTGGAATGAGAATGGAATCAAGAGACTGTTTTCAGCACTGAGGACACCACAATAGAATGAGATTGTTGGGAGAAGAAACAGATCAATTGTTGATTGTACAAGGACACTGGTGATTGAAAAAGGAGTTTCACAGAACTTTTGGAGGGAAGTTGTGAGTACTATTGTTTATACATTGAACAAAGTACAAATGAAGAAAGGTACCAACAAGACACCTTATGAAATCTGGTACGATCATAAACCTAATGTTAGTTACTTGAATATCTGGAAATTCTCATACTTTTGAGGAAAGTTTTCAGAAAAGAGTACCTCGGCAATGATGTGAATGTTGTCCTATTTGCAGAAATTGGGTTTGGTATTCCTTGGGAAAATGATTTGCCGAGGATTCTACAACCAAGATAAATTATGCCCAGGAAACCATTTCTACTGAACCTTGATGTTGAGCAGCTCACACGTCATCGAAAGTGGGCACAGATTGAGAGGGATTTCCTCTAGAAGTGGCACAACCTGGAGGATATCGAGGACTATCGATGGCTAGAAGAATTATCTGAGATTATCCTCTCTTCAAAGTTCCATACAGAAGGAAGGCAGCCTCAGCTAGATAGTCCCTGACTATGTCCATGTCCCTGTCCTAGTCTCTACTATGTCTCCCTCTGGTGGTAGCATCTTACCAGGGTTTTTGCAGTGATGTAAATTGTAATAACGTATGTTTAAAAAAAAAATATGAAAATGTTTTAAGAATTTCGAAGTGCTTTTCTATTTTATTTTTATTATAAGAATTGTTAATAGATATGGCTTATGGGCATCGTTGATTTGTAAATTTGTATTGAAATTTTGCGTAATATAATATAAAATATTTATGTTGCACTTTTGTTTCATGTAATAATTTAATGTTTCCAAACTTTATCATTTAATGGTGACTGGTTACTGGTTAAAATTTCATGGATAAGGTATTCTCGAATGCATGAATTCAAAGGGAATTCAATATAGTTAATGATTATATTGATTATTGTGTATTAAATTATTAATATTTTAAAATCATAACAATCATTGGATTATGAGAGATGAACGTGAGACGTGAGACGTGAGACATGAGACATGAGACATATAATATTTATTAAAATCTTTCCAAAAATGTGACACGTGAGACATGTAATAATCATTAAAATCTTTCAGAAAACATGACACGTGAGACGTGTAATATTCATTTAATTTGTTACATTTAAGTTTTAACAAAAGGTTTTTACCATTTCCTTTTTAATAACCTATCGACTTGTAGACTCATAGTAGGAGAGCAAAAAAGAACTATAATTTGTGAGAGCCTTAGCCATTCTAACTTCTATCTATCCAGATTTCAAAATATAATTTTGGGTAAGAAATCGAGCCTGATGCATCCCGATTTTGTAATGTCAAAAATTATGTTTAACTTGATTTTGAAATTTTAATTCTTGCATAATGCATGTACAGTTAGGGTTTTCTTAAATTGGGGACGTGGGGTTTTCTTAATTAGTTAGTTATTATCTGTGATTTTGTTAGTAAATATCTGTGATTCTATGTTTTTTCATTCTTCCAAAGAATAATGGGGAAAGCAAAAACTCAAGGCCAAGGGCAAGCAGATGGGAAAACTTTAATAGACTGCAGAAAACTAGTAGAAATCCCTAGTTTCACTGATGAGTATCATGATGTTTATGATCCTGCTATCGAC